>JAVGWN010003540.1:0-10232 GCA_034552555.1 Semaprochilodus insignis | reverse complement strand
TGAGAGACAGACTTCTGTATGTGTAGCTCAATAAATATTGATCATATCAGTCTAAATTGATCATCATTTATTGATCCTGGTAATCTTTATCTTCCTCCCCAACAGCACTGCAATCCCACACCTCCTTCCGGGTGCAGCTGTTCATTTGACAAGGAGTACAATTTTCACTTTCTGCTCCATTACTTATTCTTTAACACTAGGCTGAATCTTTTCCAGGAGAAGGAGGGGGGTGCGGGGCGTGGGCAGCTCTTGCACTGCAGACCAGTCAGATTGCGAAGTGCATATTCATTTGTTTTAGCCGTGCCTGCAGCTGTAGTGGTGCACTGGACTAATCGGAGCAGCTGAAGCTATTGATCACCAAAGTGACACAGGCCAGTCTGCCAGACCTCCGAGATGAATTGGCATAATTGGCGGATCTGTTCGCATTTGCCGAAATGGCGAAAAAGGTAAACAGCGCAGGCGATGACGGTAAATCAGGTTTGCTGTAATTCAGTAAGCTACATAATAAATGCTGGTAGCCGGAGCCCGCTGAAACCTTGAGTAATTCTCCGCAACTTCTGTCAGCTTCAGCCAGCAGTGCATCCATCACGCGTCTGGTACCTGTTCTTCTCGCTCCGAATACCTCAAAGCCTTTATGTATTACTTACTGAAATGACAAAGCCTGTTATGAACGTCTTACCCCTCGACGTTGCATGTGCCAATGTTCCCGAAGGGCCTCGGCACAGTGCCAGGGATGACGCGTTCTTGGGCTTGCATAAAATCTAGGTGTCCCGGTCAGGAACGCTTCAAGTGCATCTCTGCTGTAACCGAAATAGAAGCTTTTAGCACTTTCCCCTCCAGCGTTTTTTGCCGTTCCGGTGCATAGCTCAGGTACATTTTCCAAGGAACCTCAGCAGTATAAAGAATGCCTGACTCCTACCTGAACTTCCCCAACACTATATAGATCCGCCTCTTCTAATAAAATAAAGACTACAGCTGACCACACGCACTGATTCCTTCTATTAGCAGTACTGATATGTGACACAGCCTCAACTGACCACTCTTCAGTTATGCATTTTCCAGTCCAAACTGCCATTAAGGATTTAGTTATTCATTTAGGTTCCGGGAGGTATTACTGAGAAGGCCAGAGATGCTCCTGCAACCACCTGGAAGATCTGGTAGACCCACCAACACTGTCCTTCATCAGAAAAACAGCACTTAGAGCTTTCATCTTTAGGAGAACATCAAGCTCCACTTCTACTTCAGCTTCTTTCTTACAGTGATAGGAAGCTCAATATCACAAAGCTCCAGTTCCACATGTTGATCCACTGTACTGACCAACGTGGACATACACGCCCACCAACTACGATGGGGTCAGATTTTAACGAGCTTTTGATGAGACACATGGAAAGACAGTCATGGAAGATAAAGGTTACCCGGAACAATAACTGATGATCAATTTAGACTGATATGATCAATATTTATTGAGCTACACATACAGAAGTAGTGTCTCTCAGTATGGCGTCAGGTCACCATGTTTGCTAATGCAACAGGCCAGACGTCTCGGCATGGAGTTGTAGAGGTTCCTAATGGTGTCCTGTGATAATCCATCCCATGCAGCTTGAATATCCTCACACAGTTCCTGCAGATGGTGCGGTAGGGGTGGAGGTGGAGTGACACCAGGCCTTCTGGACGTGTGATAACAAACCGTTCATCTTGCTGCTGACCACGGTGCCTCCACACACGGGTTCGTTGGTCGTCTCCACCAAGACAAAAGCGGGACTCGTAACTGGAGATGACCGGCTGCCATTCTGAGTCACTCCATGACAGTCTGGCACGACACCATTGCAGTCTTTGGTGACGTGGTGTTAAGGACAGTCGTCGTAATGGTCTGTGTCCATGTAGTCCTGTGTGGTGCAGCCGTCTGCCAATGGTGCTGCACTAACAGGATGACTCATGGAGGGAATCACTGCTTGCTGAATGTCCACAATCGTGGCTGTTGGGTCAGTCAGGTACAGCGATGAGGCCCGACATTCGGTCATTGAGTCATTCGGTTGATTCCTTCTGGGTGCAACTGTTTATGCAACTGTTCTTTTGATGATGAGTGTAGTTAGCAATATGCAAGCTCAACTACACCGCAAAAACTAGCTTACAAAAGCTGTCAGCCTGTGTTCTATTCATTTGTATGGCAAAACACCATTCTATGCATATTCTGCAGACAGCATGCAGAGTAAGCTGAAGGTGAAATCTCCTTACTCACCAGATCCGACCGCATTTTATTATTAGTGTCTTTCCGGGCGGAAACTCCAGGCCAAATTGGAGGGGAGGGGAGGAGAGGGGAGTAGGGGCTTCAAACATCAACAGTAGTGTATCTACGAACCTTTGACCCCCACAGCAGGGCCTACAGCCGAGAGCTATTTAAATGGGAGTAAATGTTTTGGTGCCAATCAGCATCACCCCTCCACCGGCCCCCTACCGCTGCAGTACAAACACGGGAGGGGGGGATGTGGGGGGGGGGGGGGGGGGGGTGTAGAAGGGGTGGAGAATAAAAAGAGGGACAGGTTGATCATTATTCCAGCCTACACCTGCTCTTTCATCACCGCCCCAAGTCAGTCACCCCGACCACCCCACACCCACAACACTCTTAAACCCACCCCACTCCGCCCCCCCGGAGGCGGCATGCACTTCCTGTCAGTTTCCACTTTTCAGTGCCAGAAACTGGAGCTTGTTGCTATGGAAACAGCCACGGCAAGTGGGGGGGATCTGCCGCATTGCTGGACTGCCGCACGTGTTCGCGTGGTGCGAGTGCACTCACGCTTGTATGAATGAGGATCTATGTATCTGAATCTGAATCAGCAGCTTTAATTGTGTTTGTGTGAGTGTGGACCGTCTGCCCCCCTGCTCCTGCAGAGCTGCACAGGAGCCCCCAAGTTACTCACAGCCTGCTCCAATGCATGCACGCCGCCTGGCAAAAGTTTGGGGACATGCCGTTTTTACGCAAATGAGCATGTTTCCGGTACTTGGACTCTTTAAACGGCAGGGCTTTACAGCAGAACCGCCCCATAAAGGGGTTTATGAATGGTTTAGAATTTGCTAAGCAGTTATAACGTGTTAATGAACAGGCTAACATGAACTCCGATGAACCTGTATATCTGACATGTATGACAGCTGACTGATGGAGAAGGTTAGGCAAGACCATGTCCAGCAGGATCCTAGCTCTAACAGTGTAGACTCTAGTGTAGGGGGCCACACAGCTGACCACAGAAGCTTTCACAGAAGCCCACAAGGTTTATTGGCCGTTGTAGACAGCCCTACACAAATCAATCTGAATTGATGTGAATGCAGCCTATTGAATTTCACCTGACTGTAAAATTACACAACCTAATAAACACCATAAATAATAAAGGAGCTGATCCCGTTTTCTACTCATAGCCACTTATTAAAAAACTGAATTATTTTTGATGTTTTATTCTGGCAAATATTTATCATTACACAGTCATACACAGTCTCTAACCCTACACTCTAACTATATAACCCTACACTCTAACCCCTAGCCCTCAAACCTATCCCTTAACCTAACCCTAACCCAACCCTAAACTATATACCCTAACCCCTAACCCTCAAACCTAACCCTAACCCAACCCTAAACTACAAACCCTAACCCCTAACCTTTAATCCTGACCCTAAACCTAACCCTAATCCCTAAACGCTAACCCTAACCCAAACATAACCATAACCCAACCCTAACCCCTAACCCAACACCCTAACTATGTACCCTAACCTGACCCTAACCCAACCTCAACCCCTAAACTCTAATCCTAAACGCTAACCCTACACCCTAACCCTTAATCCTAACCCTAAACCCAAAACCCTAACACTAAAACCTAAAACTCTAACACTAAATGCTAACCCTAACCTGTGTGCGGAATCTGATGATTCTTCGATGCACACATTGCTTGACACCTTTATATTGCACCGTAATGGGTTTGGACAACTGTAATGATGTCAAGTTTGTAACAACAGAAGAACTCTTTTTGGTGGTAAAGAACCATTTTCACCATTCACAGAACCCTTTAAGCATGCAAATGGGTCTACACAGAACCACTGTCTTTCCCAAAGAACCCCTGAAAAACAAACTTGTTTAAGAGTGGGTTGCCACTTCAGTCCAGGCAGCGTGTTCACAATGCAATCTAACACAGAGGGCAGGTCAGCTGAGGTCTAGTGCCGAAACATGCCACCAAGAGAGCACCTTACCCAAATGACTGTTTCTACGTTGAGGGTAATCTGAACCAATCAAATCCATTCTTTTTATACAGGTTTAATTGGATTAATGGAAGCAGATTAAATTTCATAGGGAATGCTAACGTATGGAAGCGCTTTGGTTTTGGCACAAATTTAATAATCCTAACCCTAAACTAACCCCAATCCCTAATCCTAAACGCAACCCTAGCCCTAAACTGTAATCCCAACCCTAAACCATAAATCTAATCCTAACCTTACATTAGTCCTAACCCTATTCCAACTAACCCCAATCCCTAACCCTAAACGCAATCCTAATATAACCCCAAACCCTAAATCTAACCCTAACCTAACACTATTCCTAATCCTAACCCTAAACGCAACTACAACCTAACCTCTAACCCTAAAATGTAAACCTAACCCTAAACTTAACCCTAACCTTACACTATTCCAAACCCTAATCTAACCCCAATCCCTAATCCTAAATGCAACCCTAAACTGTAATCCCAACCCTAACCTTACAATAGTCCTAACCCTAATCCAACTCTAACCCCAATCCCTAAACCTAACCCTAACCTAACCCTAAACTCTAAATCTTACCCTAACCTAACACTATTCCTAACCCTAGCCCAGCCCTAACCTCAATACCTAACTCTAAACTGTAATTCTAACCCTAACACTAAACTACAATTCTAACCCTAAACCAACTTTACCCTATTGATAACCCTAACCCCAACCTTAAACCATAATCCTACCCCTTAGCTCTTAACTTAATCCTAACCTAACCTTATACTAATCCCAAACCTAACCCCAATCGCTAACTCTAACCTAACCCTAAACCGTAAATTTAACCCTAACCCAACCTTACCCTATTGATAACCCTAAACCATAATCCTACCCCTTAGCTCTAAACTTAATCCTAACCCAAATTTACACTAATCCCAACTCTAATCCCTAACCTAACCTCTAATCGCTAACCCTAACCCAACCTAACCTAACCCTAAACTGTAATTCTAACCCTAAACTGCAAATTTAACCCTAACCCAACCTTACCTTAACCCCTAACCATAATCCTACTCCTTAGCTCTAATCTTAACCCTAACCCAACTTTACACTAATCCCAACCCTAACCTTACCCCTAATCGCTTAACCTAACTCAGACCTAAACTAACAATAACCCAACCTTAAAATCTAACCCTACACCCTAGCATATACCATAACCCAACCCTAACCCAAAGCCTAACCCTAACCTCTAATCCTAACCCCTAACTCTACCTATGTTGGTAGTTAGTCTAATGTGTAAGGCCTTGCACAGGGGGCTGCACAGACTACTTGACTTGTCAGCTTTACTGCTCAGTGATGACACTTTATGCTTAAAGCTTTAAGTCGGTTAGCCACTGATCACATGATCATAACAGCATGGATGCCTAAGATAACAGGTGAGCAGCCTGGTGACTTCAGACTCTGTATCTCTGCTTTCCTTAAAGATTCCAGGGCTTGTTTGAAAATTCCAGGGCTCGTTAGAAAGGGCACCTCAGCCGAGCCGGCTTTGTGTCATTTTTCTAGAGCTGGATTGTTAAAGTCACTTGTTGCAAACCATTCGCTTCTCATGCAACCCCAACTTCAGTCCAACTCCCTGAAGTCTTAGCCAATGAGAGTGCTTGCTCTCTGTACCTACCTAGATGCCACAGAGAGAAAGAAAAGGCTTGGTTGGATACTTTCAGTGTCCCTTACAAGACTTCAACCCTTCCAAACTCGGAACAATGGAATACTAGGATTACCACATTCTTTGGAGACTTTAAATAGGGCAAGAAAGGTTTTAAGGGGTCGATTGATTTGCAGTCCTCAAGGTATTGTCACAAACCTACACATACATCATACGCACATGATATTATTTTCCTCTCAGTACATGTGGCTCATCTTTAATAAGTGCTCATTTGTAACTTTGGACAGGCAGTGCAGGAACGCCGTGTCAGAAAAGTTCCATCAGCCGTAAAGCTGCATTGAAGCACCCAGCCTTAATAAATGCCTTTACACAACTTCCTCTGACACGAGCCCCCGCTACTGAATGGTCAATTTACCATCTGGCGGTGAGGGTGTCCAGACGTGGCCAGATGTGCAAAGGTCGGACCCGCGCTCCTGTTTGGCGGGCGCTGTGATGAGACGTGTTTTATGAGAGCGATGGAGGGGTGGCTAGGTTAGCAAGGCCCATTCTCATTCAGCCCCACATTCCTTTCTCTATTGATCCCACAATCTCATCAAGCACATTTTCCTTGAAGAAGCAATTTCCAGCGCGCCGGCACCAGGGGCTGCAGCGCTTTGTTCCAGAAGCCATTGATCCTGGACACCCTTCACCAGGCCTGCCAGGCTTTTGCACCGCCAATCATGCCAACCACTCCAAAAGCCCCTGTCCACTCCCTCCTCCCTGATCAAATGGGCCGGTATGGGGCCAGTGAACTGGACTGACACCTGCTGTAATAAGACAGGGCAAGGCAAACCCACTCTCTTCCACGGAAATTAGAGGAGAGAGAGCAAGAGAGACAGAGGTGAGGATGCATTGGCACTGCATGCACATACAGTGCTGTGCAGAAACCAGAGACTGCATTTCATTTGATCGCTAGTCATGGTGGCCATTAAGCTTCAGTAGCTATTTTGAGGAGGAGGTTAGATATACACCAATCCCACTAGGCAGGAGGAGGTCTGGGCAACTTGACTTCATACTAGATTAAAAGCTACAGGGAACATGGGAATCTTAACAACCACCTGGAAGACCTGGTAGGCCCACCAAATCTGTCCCCACAAATAAACAGCAGATTCCATCTTCAAGAGAGAGGAGAACATCAAGCTTCTCTCCTGCTTCGGACCTGAGAACATCCACGGGTGCTTCCGTCCATCCTTCTTCCACTGTGAGAAGACACCTCAAGGCTATGGAGGTCTGAAAGGAAGTGAAGCTGTTCAAGAAGCTCCTCACTGAGAACAGGAGACAGACATATCAAACAAGGAAGCTACTGGTGTTCTCAGAACAATGGACTGACCACCCCAGAGTCCAGAACCTCAACACCACTGAATGTGTTTGGGATTACTTGAATCATGACAGAAGCTGGCAATACTAAACCAATTTCCAAGACTGAACTCTGGAGGTGTGTAAAGCACATTTATCAAAAAGCAGCAGTGAGGTACCACAAAGAGTTCCTTGCCTTTCCCCATTTGACCCTCACCAAGCGAGGGTTATTGGCCATCGCCCAAGCAGCAGTGAGGTACCACAAAGAGTTCCTTGCCTTTCCCCATTTGACCCTCACCAAGCGAGGGTTATTGGCCATCGCCCAACCAGCAGTGAGGTACCACAAAGAGTTCCCTGCCTTTCCCCATTTGACCCTCACCAAGCGAGGGTTATTGGCCATCGCCCAACCAGCAGTGAGGTACCACAAAGAGTTCCTTGCCTTTCCCCATTTGACCCTCACCAAGCAAGGGTTATTGGCCATCGCCTAACCAGCAGTGAGGTACCACAAAGAGCTCCCTGCCTTTGCCCATTTGACCCTCACCAAGCGAGGGTTGTGAGCCATCCCCCGGCCAGCAGCGAGATACCACAAAGAGTTCCCGGCCTTTGCCCATTTGACCCTCACCAAGCAAAGGTTTTCAGGCAGCGCCCAGCCGGCAGTGAGGTACCATAAAGAGTTCCTTGCCTTTGCCCATTTGACCCACACCAAGCGAGGGTTATTGGCNCAGCAGTGAGGTACCACAAAGAGTTCCCTGCCTTTCCCCATTTGACCCTCACCAAGCGAGGGTTATTGGCCATCGCCCAACCAGCAGTGAGGTACCACAAAGAGTTCCTTGCCTTTCCCCATTTGACCCTCACCAAGCGAGGGTTATTGGCCATCGCCTAACCAGCAGTGAGGTACCACAAAGAGCTCCCTGCCTTTCCCCATTTGACCCTCACCAAGCGAAGGCTGGGAGCCATCCCCCGGCCAGCAGTGAGGTACCACAAAGAGCTCCCTGCCTTTCCCCATTTGACCCTCACCAAGCGCAGGTTTTCAGGCACTTCCCTTTCTCCTCCAAGATCTACCTCTGTCTTCCCCCTCTGTAATCTCGCCGCAAACACATTAGCGATATGACTAACACCTTCCTGCGACCGCATTCTCCCTCTCTTTCTCCCTCCCTCCCACTCGGCTTCTTTTCTTAATTACCGCGGCAATCACATTTCCCCGTCACCCCCCTCCGAGTCCTGCTTGAATGCTGCAACTTGCGATACTCTATTTGTCTTTTCGTCACTCCTTTTTTTCCTGCAAGAAAAAGGCACAACAGGTGAACAGAATTTAATGGAGCGGGTCAGTGGCTTTTGGGATAAATTAAGTCGAGGGTGAAAATAGAGAAAGATATAATAAATAAACAAATGAAACCAGAACCGGTAGCGGAGAGTGACGTGATTAAAGAAGCCTGCGCGCTCGTTACGCTCCCCTCCCTCTTTCCCCTCGCCGGACGTCAAACCTGTCCGTCAGCAGCCCTTTTAGCTGGAGACGAGATGGGGAGATACGGCGCTCTGCACCGTCTGGCTGGCCTTTGCAGCGTTAATGTCAGTGTTTATTTTTGTGTGCGTGCAATTATGCAGCCTGGAGTCTGACAAGCATTTTGCCTGGAATGAAAGAAAGGAAAACAGACAGACACAAACACCTACACCCGACTGCTCTCTCTCTCTCTCTCTCTCTCTCTCTCTCTCTCTCTTTCTCTCTTGCTGGCTTGCTCACTCGCTCGCTCTGATGTTTGAGTGACTTTACCTGGCCCGTCTGTCCCTTTGCCAGCTCGCGAACTTTTAAATGAGATATCAGTATTTAAATAGGAAACCTGTCCAGGGGCTTTTCTGATGGAATTTTGGCAGCGACTCACGCGCCGACGGATCTTAATGAAAATCCTTCAATTAAAATGCCCTTTAAAACATGCCAGCCTTTCGCAACGAGCATCCGTCCACCGCCGCCGAGCAGGGAGTGCTGTGGCTTTACAAATTAATAGATGATCTATCATGATGACAAATAATGTAAGTGTCAATATGATGAATAGCCGTCCCGATGCGGCTGGCGCCGAGCCTCTCGCACTGAAAGCCATTAAGCATGACGTGCGCCTAACTGGACCATCATCCTCAAATATCATCCGTGACAAATTCCATCTTCGGGGAAGAATGCAGAAACCCGTCAGGAAGCGGTAAACATTCCACTGCTTCCGTTATGACGTCCGTTGCGATATCGCGGCTGTTTAACTGTCCGATAATGACGAGATGCCTCCGAAATTTCAATTGGAGCAAAGCAGGACAACCTCCTATCCCCGGTCCTGAACTGGGGATGAGGCCACAGAAACATGGCAAACCGCCTGCATCCCCATGACGACTTCTGAAAGGAAGAGCCTAATAGTTCCCATAGTTCTGTGCTGCCCTGCTCTCGCCTGCGCTCATTTTAATCAGCGTGGGGGCCAGGATCTGCCGGCCTGTCTGAGGTAATCAACGTCAGGGGCCATAAACTGCTGCTAATTGAATGGCCTTCTCATTGTCATGCACGGAGGCATGCGGGCTCCTTCCATCTCCTTGCGCCGGCCTCTACGGCTCTCTCTCTCCCTCGGTGCCCCTCCACCGCTTCTTGCTCGGTTTTTCCCACACATGGAGGAAGAAAGCAGGCCTTGTTCGAAGCAGACAGGAAATCTGGTGACTTTGGATGCGGGGTCAAATGAAAAACGTGCTGTGAAACAGTGCTTCCCAACCCTTGCCCCTGAGCGGCACTGTCCGGACGGTGTTTCTGGTGTTTTCCTTACTCTGACATACCTGATCCAACGATGTGGCCAATCACCCTCATCACCAAAAGAACAGTTGCACAAATAGCTGCACCCTGAAGGAATCAACCGACAGGAATGAAACTTGGTGGGTAGGTTTGACATCCCTGAGACATGCAAATAACTGAACATCCAGCAAGCAGTGATGTCCTCCATGTCATCCTGTTAGTGCAGCACCATTGGCAGACGGTTGCACCACGCAG
>JAVGWN010003539.1:0-10233 GCA_034552555.1 Semaprochilodus insignis | reverse complement strand
CTCTTCTCTTCTCTTCTCTTCTCTTCTCTTCTCTTCTCTTCTCTCCGGTCCGCTTCTCCTTTACTCTTCTCTTCTCCTTTTCTCTTCTCTTCTCTTCTCTTCTCTTCTCTTCTCCTTTTGTCTTCTCTTCTCCTTTTGTCTTCTCTTCTCTCCTCCTTTTCTCTTCTCCTTCACCATTTTCTTCTCTTCTCCTTTTCTCTTCTCTTTTCTTCTCTTCTCTTCTCCTTTACCATTCTCTTCCTTTCTCTTCTCTTCTCCTCTCCTTTACCATTCTCTTCTCTTCTCTTCTCTTCTCTTCTCTTCTCTTCTCCTTTTCTCTTCTTTTCTCCTTTACCCCTCTCTTCCTCCCTTCTCTTCCCTCCCCCCCTTTTTCTTCTTTTTATCTTCTCTTCAGTTTTCTTTTTATCCATCCTTTTTTGCTTTTATCCCTTCTCTTTCCTTTTCCTCTCCTCTCCACTCTTCAGTTTTCTTTTCAACTATCATCTTTTCTGCTTTTTCTCTTCTCTTCTCTTCTCTTCTCTTCTCTTCTCTTCTCTTCTCTTCTTCTTTTTGAGCTTTGGTCACTGGGACATTCACATACACACTTATGCCTAGAGCTAGAAATGTATATGTAACTGATCCTAACAAGTCCACTTTTCTTTTTTTTTCTTGTCTTGTTTTTTATTGTCTTTCCTTTCTTTTCTTTTCTCGTGTTCATCTCTTTCTTTCTTGTTTCTTCTGCTTCTTTTCTCTGAATTGTTTCTACAAGCGTTAGTCTTTGGCTTTGGATGCTGGGCCATTCACAATCACATATACAGTTACGCCTAAGATAGAAATGTTCAGGTAACCGATCTGACAAGCCCTGCTGAACACACAAGCACACACCTGTGTGTTGATCATTATCAAATTTGCAAAATGAGGTATTTATATGTGTGTGTGTGTGTGTGTGTGTGTGTGTGTGTGTGTGTGAGATAGATAAGCAGCAGAGCAGCCTCTCAGTGTTACTGCTGTAAAGAGTTAACCCAGAGCGGAGGCAGTCGGAGAGCGAATGTGAGTATGTTATGGCACCAGTTCATGATCTGAACCGTGGAGCGTTCCAACTGCCTCATTTACACAACAATCTTTTCATTATTACCACGTCCACATGCACAACACTCACAGAATTACAGTAAATGTGTTTGCATTGGATGGCGAAGCTGTAAAAGACACACACACACACACACACACACACACACACTCGCACACACGGCACTAGACCACCTCTAAAGCCAGGACCACCTAAATGTTTTCCGTTGGAGGCTCACAGAAGTTCTGGAGCTGTAATGCTTTAATTGCTATGGGACTGGAAGGCTAATAAGCTTTCTAAATCGGGCTCCTTTTATTTGTTTTCTTTTTGACTCGCGGGCTAGAGGGAAAAATGCAGCCGCCCTAATTGGAACGCTGTCATTAAGAGATATTCGGTATTAAAGTTTCTTCCTCCAGTAATAGTTTTGCGGATTTCTTTATTACCGACTTGTGTTCGCCTTGTCAAAGCGACTTCAAGGAGGAAGTTATTTAAACCCAATATAAAAGCATCGTAAAACGCAGTAGTTACTCGCCAGTGTCCGGACCGTGAGAGATGTGGTACCGAAATACGGCCCGCATTTTCTTATTACATCACTGATAGCCAACCATGGGTGGGGGGTGCGTTTAATCAAGGTTCAGGAGAGTTAGCAGCCTTTGTAATGTGAGCCAGATGACTTTTCCTTTATCAGGATAACAATATATTAACACAGAAGCAAAACCAAGTAACCCAACGATACGAGTTCTATACCACAAATTACCTATTACACTCATCATCAAAAGAATAGCTGAACAATAAATGATGATGATAACTTTAGACTGATATGGGCAATATTTACTGAGCTACACATACAGAAGTAGTGTCTCTCAGTATGGCGTCGGGCTGCCATGTTTGCTAATGCAACATTGTAGAGGTTCCTAATGGTGTCCTGTGATAATCCATCCCATGCAGCTTGAATATTCTCACACAGTTCCTGCAGATTGTGCGGTAGGGGTGGAGGTGTGACACCAGGCCTTATGGACGTATGGCGATTCGTTGGTCGTCTCCACCAAGACAAAGCGGGACTCGTCCCTGAAGATGACCCGCTGCCATTTCTGGCACGACACCATTGCAGTCTTTGGTGACGTTGACGTGGTGTTACGGACAGTCGTCGCAACGGTCTGTGTGCATGTAGTCCTGCGTCGTGCAGCTGTCTGCAAATGGTGCTGGCGCTAACAGGATGACTCATGGAGGGCATCACTGCTCTCTGGATGAGCGGAACCGTGGCTATCGGGTCAGTCAGGTACAGCGATAAGGCCCGTCCCTGCATGCATCACATGTGCGGCTTTGTCTCACGATGTCAAACCTACCCACCGAGATTCATTCCTGTCAGTCGATTCAACAAACGCTGGTTGAAACAAACATCACTTGCCGCCACTCGCATTAAGGAGTGATTGAACTCTTAACCAACTCTTTTTGGCTTCTTGCCACCATAGAAGCATATATTATTGACAGTACATCACTGTGACAGATCTACCTGCTATGGAAAGTTGTGTCTACTGACATTTCCCAATGAATCCACTCCATTCCAGACAATATGAGTGCTCACGAAGTGGCACAGATAATTATCTATTATATTGTCTTACCTGTTTTGAAGAGAGAACTAAGGAAATATTGTACTGTGGATGACGACTTTTAAAATAGGCTCAAATCTTACACTGTATGCCTGAGTAATGTCAGTATACGATAAAGGCCTACAGGATAACTAATAGAATTGTTAATGGAACAATTAATTAGACCGCATGCTCCCGTCAGTCCATGGTGAGGGGAAAAAGCAAATGAATCTGCATCTGTTCTTACTGATTACTGCACCTTCAAAGTTCTCCAAAGCACAATTCAAATAAGAAATAAATAACACCTAGAGTGTCCAACTTCTTCAAACTATCTTGTTGCCTCTTAATTGAATTTGCAGTCATTAGCATTGAAGGGAAGTGCAATGTGTTAGAGATATCGCTCAAGTCAAGGTGTCACAGGTAGAGTTTTTTGTCTTTGACACAAGAGAGAGGTCCAGATCATCTCACCTGTTACAGAACATAATGGCACCACGACTCAATTAACACCTTCTATCTATACATGCGGCATCAGGGGACCGCACGAGTGCACAACAAGACCGCAATCAACACAATGTCACCCGCACGTGAGAAAAGAAAAACGTTTGTCTCTCTCAGGTTCCTTCAAAAAGACTTTTTAACACTTTCGTTTTTAATTGGAAAAGACTATTACAGTGTCATTGGTGCAATGAAAGATGCAGATTGTACAGATTAAAAGCTTGTGTGTTATAATTAGCATATATAACATGTACAGTGCCGTTTCCATATTACTAATCAACGCACATTGAGCGTCGCCTTCCGGTCCAATCCGTTCCATTATAATGGGATCTCATTTTCACTTTTTAGCTCCTAATAATGTAAGCAGGGCTGTCCTGATTCAATCTTAAAGATTTACCAATTTACAGTCTTAAAGATTTACAGTACATTTACAAATAATACCGTCATCGTCAAAAGAATAGCTGCACCCAGAAGGAAGTGTGGGATTGCAGTACTATTGGGAAGGAAGATAAATGATGATACATTTAGACTGATATGATCAATATTTACTGAGCTACACATACAGAAGTAGCACAACATGGCAGACGTCTTGGCCTGGAGCTGTAGAGGTTCCTAATGGTGTCCTGTGATAATCCATCCCATGCAGCTTCAATATTCTCACACAGTTCCTGCAGATTGCGCAGTAGTGGTGGAGGTGGAGTGACGGGTGACAACAAGCCGTTCATCTTGGTGCTGACCACAGTGACTCCACACACGGATTCGTTGGTCGTCTCCACCCAGACAAAAGCAGGACTTGTCACTGAAGATGACCCGCTGCCTTTCTGAGTCTTTGGCAACGTTGACGTGGTATTAAGGACAGCCGTTGTGAAGGTCTGCGTACATTTAGTCCTGCATCATACAGTTGTCTGCCAATGGTGCTGGCACTAACAGGATGACTCATGGAGGACATCCACAGCTGATTGTCCAGAATCATGGCTGTTGGGTCAGTCAGGTATAACGATAAGGCTTATTGCACCTATTAAATAGGTGCATCTATTTCTGCAACTATTCTTTTGAAGATGATTGTAGTTATAATAAGCCAGATCCAGTTCCAAACATTTTTTCAAGGCTGTTTTATATGGAGCTTAAAAGCTGACATAAGTATTTGAATCTGAAATTTGTAGATTTAAATTATATTATATTATTATATCATGGGCATTTAAGAAACTTGAAATATTAAGAGGCACAAATTATTTGAAATTTGAATTTTAACAATGCCTTTTTGGGTTTTGAATTCGTGAGCTGGTGCAATTTGTTGTTAAAATATCCTTTTTTGAAATTACAACTCGTTTCACTTCTGGTTTAAATTCATAATTTTTATCCGTATTATTCACATCGAGTTTTGAATCAGAGTGTCACGCCTGCTGGCTCTCTTCTCACCCCCGATCTCCCGGACTCCATTTCCCATAACCCACCACCCGATGACGTCACTTTCACATGCCCACAATCTCCAAATCCTGTTCCGTTTTCCAGATCTGAGTCTCCCGAGTATTGATCACACCTGTTGTTAATTTAGTCTGTTTGTATATATACTCCTCTCTCCCACTGACCCATTACGAAGTATTGCCACTCTGTACGTACCGAGCGGTGCTCTCTGTGGTTACTCTTGTTTGCTACTCTGGTTTTGACGTTGTTCTGTTTTAGTGATTTACTCTTTTGTCCTTTCCCTTTTGGTACTTTTGCTGTTCTGATTGTTTGCCTGTTTCTCGACTCTGACTCTGTCCTGCCCTTCTGTTATGTCCGCCTTGCTCTTGTTGCTGCTGTGGTTGATTACAAACCTGTTAAAAAAAACCTTGCCTTGATTTTAGCTCAGCGCTCGTCACAATCTTTTTGTCCTTTTAAATCTGAAAATTGTTAGTTGTAGTTTTGAAAATTCACTACCTCACAAGTTCAAAATACAAAAAATGTAAAAAATATATACTTTAATATTTAATATTTCAAGTTTTAAGGGGGCAGAACTTGTGGAAGGATGCTGCTCTGCTAGTGGACCACTCAGAACAGAATAAGCAAGCTGACCAATCAGAGTCAGTACAGATGTACAGTCTGAGAACAATATTGTGTTATGGAAAAATCGAAGCATGTAGCCTCTGTTCTAGTAGACCCCAAATATAATATTATGAACACTAAAAATATTGCATAATTGGTCCCAAATAAGTTAAGATAATATTTTAAGCTTATTTGAACACCTGAGTAGATATAAAGACTATAAAGCAATTATTACTCTAAAAAGCACTAACAAAGTGGATCTGGCGGTAGTGATGCTATTTACTCACTGGTTACATATTTGCCTCTTATGTTCATAATAAATGCCATGCTTTCGTGTGCCTGCAGACGAGGGTTAGTCACAGCTAGAGTATCTAAACCCGGGCTAGCAGAGAAAGTGGTGAACTGTTGTTGTAAATCGAGGTAACTGTTTTATTGCAAAGCTAAAAATAAGTTAGCACACCCCCTACAGAGAACCAATTCACATATGCTAAATGTAGACTACAATTACTATTTATTGCTGATTTATTATCAAATTTATTATTAATTTTATTAAAAATGAAACATTAAATTTGCCATAATCTTTGTAGAAGACACATGCTATATATTACATTCAGTATATAAGCGGTATTTGTGCATGAAAGTGTGCAGTGTGTTCTCTGAAGAGGATGGGTCACTTCAACAAAAACTTCACAATCAACAAAACATGGGGCGCACAAACCTTTGCGTATCACCACTTGCAATATAAAAGCTCACCAGATTAAAAAAAGAGTAACCTGTAACTGAAACATGCGTAATAGCATGTGATACCTCCACAAGCACCAATAACAGCTGTGGTTGGTTTTGGCTTTCTGGATGTGGGCCACATCAATGATCAGCTACTCTTACATCAAAGAATTGCACAGTTGGGCTGGATTTGGTGGATGCCTTCCCTGGCACAACAGGAGCCTGAAGGTACTTCCACCTTAAGCATGCAAGGGGACTCATTTTTTCATCTCAGACTTGTGGATTAATAGCTATGTCAAATAAAATGAATGCTAGTAAATACTAGTTAAACTAGTTTAAAATACTAGTTAAATAAAAGTCCAAACCTTGATTACAAAGTGCTAATAAAGTTTTCCTTATAATATGCCAGTTGTTGGATTTGGTCTTGTTTACCACTTGCTAAGTTTCTGGGAAGCTGTGGGCAGCATTTCCCCTTTTGTCCAGTGAAACTAAAAGATGCAATTGTCTCTAATCACTCTTACTAATGCTCCAGCCATCAGAGTGCAAACTTTGGGCCCACCTTACCTGCTTAGCCAGGCAAGCTTAAGCTTAGTTTGATCCAACCCTGGATTTATATGCAAGAGAACCAGGGTTAATCACAGCTTGAACATGTGAACTGGCTGTAGAGAAAACCATTTACCGGCACTGTAAAGCGAGTTAACCGCGGCTTCGTTTCTCAGGCTTTGTGAAGCAGGAACTTGGTCAGGAACCTTGAATGCTCTCCATCGGTTGAGACAACAATAGCAAGTAAACTAACAAATCGGCACTGACTGTGTTATGGGCAAAAATGCAGATATCAACTTGGATCAAGTATTAGCCCATACTCAGTATTAACCCAGTATTGGCCCACACTTAGTATTAAATGACTTGGTGGAAGATAAACTGGACTGGGACGTCCCTAGATGTAGGCGCATCTTCAGAAGCTCTCTTCGGCACTCTTCATTCATTTCTGGACTTCTCCTTTCTCTTAATATCCGGCCGAATGCTCTTTTTTTGATTTACCTGCTTCTCCTCTGTACGGACCGTGGATATCACCCCGCCCCCCCGCGCCCGCTCCCCGAAACCAGAGAAGCTATTGTTTTCATCTCAGCTTTAGTTCCTCTTCGTCTGAAGCCGCTCCCGCTGATGAGCCGGAGCCGGGGAAGCACAGGCAGCGAATAAAAGCCGAGGCTGACAAAGATTGATGTGTGAGCGCTCTCCCTGATTCGCTGATTAAACCCATCAATCTATATGCAGAGGAGTTGTCCGATGCAAATGGATCCAATCTGCCGAAACAGAGTGGTATTGTCTGCGCTTTATGGAGAGCGCCAAAGTTAGAGGCAGGAGGATTGGCAGCTCTGGCTCGTCTCCGGGAATAGCACTGCGGGGGTCCACTATCAAAGGTTGTCCGGCGCTAATGGGCAAACTATTACCCATGATGGTATTCGTCCTCCGCAGGGTCATTAATTATTTGCAGTTTCGCAGCAGCAGAATGCCCCCCTCAAACAGAATAATAAAGGTGCTTCCTGTTACAGTAAAGCTGTGCGATAGCTCTGCTGGAATACCCGGTGAGGTTGTTAGGCCGGGGCAAACCTATTGCTCAGGTTACAGCCTGATAACCTTAACAGTTTGTAACATGTCGGTTGTAAGTAGTTGGTGTGCGCTCGGGCCGTTCAATCATGGTAGCCATCAAGGGTATTCCATGAAGGCAGAGGGCCTGTGTGATGACCTACAGGCCACATGCATTGGATTCCCATTCACTTAATGCGCATTAGGAGCTAATGTGTTATAAGCAGCACGTATATGTACTGTATCAATTACGTATCCCTACGTACTATTTGCTTAATGTCACCTTCTGATCCATTATAACTATGTTTTAGTGGAATCGCTCAGATTTGCTCATTTTCACGTTTCAGCACCGTATCGCATATGGTAATCTGATATATGGCTTAAAGACAATATATGTCAAATATATGCCATATATTAGTATATACAGACATATCAATGATATCTATGACATTATGCCAACTTATTGTCACGCTTCCAGGTTTCCTCCACTCCCCGCTTCCAGGCTCCTCCGCTCCCCTGGACTCCATTTCCCAGAGTGCATCATCCGATGACATCACACCCACATGTCCCCAGCCATCCAATCAGCACCGCTCTAGGTCACCTGAGTTTTAGCCCAGCTGCATCCACTTAGCCTCAGTATATATACCTCTCTCAAACACTTCCACATTGCGAAGTTTTGCCAAACCTGGTTGGCATTTCTGAGCGGTTCTCCTCTGTTTATTCTGACTCTGGCTTTTTTGACTCCATTTGGCTTTGACCTCTTCTTTTTGCTTATCCCTTGTTGGCTCTCTCTTTTGATCTATTCTCTGGCTATCGACCTTTCTCTTGTTACCTTGACCATTCTCTTGCCTAGCCCTTCCACCTTGTTTGCCTCGCTGCTTGCCTACTCTGGTTTTGACCTCTGCATGTTCTCTGACTTCGACCTTGTCTCTCCCTCCCCCTGTTTGTCCGTGTATTGTTGCGGTGCTTGTTCACTCGTGTGCTTAATAAAGCCCATCTGACTTTTAGCTCTGCACGCGTCGGTCCTGGTTCTTTGTTCCTGACACTTATTTGAAACTGGCCCGTTTTTCAAATATGGGACATGTATATTCCAGCCAACATATAAACATAAATGTGTTCCACATGTACTTAACAAGATCAATTCAATACAGCATATCTATCTGTCTATATATACTGGATTGAGTTGTATGGGCTCCTAATGATGTCCTGTGATAATCCATCCCAAGCAGCTTGAATATTCCCATGCTGTTCTTGTAGATGGTGCGGTAGGGGTGGAGTGTCACCAGATGTTCTAGACATGTGACGTGTGACAACAAACCGTTCATCTTGGTGCTGAACACGGTGCCTCCACACACAGATTTGTTGGTTCTTTCCACCAAGACAAAAGCGAGTCTTTGGTGACGTTGACGTGGTGTTAAGGGCAATCGTCATAAAGGTCCTGCGCCGTGTAGCCGTCTGTCAATCGGGCTGGCACTAACAGGATGACTCATGGAGGGCATCAATGCTCGCTGAATGTCCACAATAGTGGCTGTTGGGTCAGTACAGCGGGTTTGCTTTAGTCATGTGCGGTCGAGAGTGAATCATTTGCATGTCTCACAATGTCAAACCTACCCACCAAGTTTCACTCCTGTCGGCTGATTCCTTCTGGGTGCAGCTACATGTGCAACTGTGGTGCACACAGAAATAAGTTTATTAGAGAGGACTTATTAACAACTAAAGGTGGTTAAAGGCCAAAAATGTGCTGATGAAATCATGCTGTTTGCAGAATGCTACTTGCTAATTCTAATAAACGTGTTACTTTTATTTGTCTCATGGCCCCAGTACAAAAAGTAAAGTAGCGAACTTCAGACATCCAAACGTCTTGGCTGGCCGAGTTGAGATAAGAGCAAACTGTACATGTGAATTGTCTTGTTGAACTATTCCTTCAAGTCTTACTGAAGAGATGCAGAGTTTAATACAGCCTTTTCACACGTCCATGGCACTCGGACCATGATGATGTGGCACACCCTCTCTGCTGGTATGTATGCAGGTTTGTGAATTAGCTACTCGTTAGCAAGCTTTCAACATCTCAGGCTAACATGACTAACATACCGTGACAGCTGCGATGGAACGACATCCTCAGTTCAGCTTGGACTCCCTCTGTGTTATGTGGTGTATGGTTTATGTATCTTTGAATGAATACCATGTATATAAGGACGCTCATTCATAACATGTTACAGTGCATTAATTAAGCATAACAAACATGGCTATAATTATGTATATAGCCCTCTGTAGTCATAGTCCTGTTTATGATGCATTAAGAACTGTTAATTATAAGTAGTTTTCATAATGTATTATAATGTGTTATAATGTGTTATAATGTGTTATAATGTGTTATAATGTGTTGTACTGAAGAGAAGAGAAGAGAAGAGAAGAGAAGAGAAGAGAAGAGTAGGGGTGGCCATGTGGCAGTATTCTCTTCTGCAATCTGTGTGTCAAAAAAGAAATAAATAAATGAATAAATAACGCAGTGTCGCTGGAGAAGAGGCGGAGGTGTCACTTTCCCTTTAAGGCTACACCCCGCAGTGACACCAGCAGGTTATTATGTGTTGACAAGGAACTGAAGAGTCTCCATTTTAGATGGTGTTCAGCCATGTTTAACAGCTCCCATTAACTTCCCTGAGAGAATTCCAGATTCATGGTGGCAAAATACCATCTGTTTTATTTTTATTTTTATTTTTATTTTTATTTTATTTTATTATTATTATTATTATTATTACAATGTATAAG
>JAVGWN010003538.1:0-10233 GCA_034552555.1 Semaprochilodus insignis | reverse complement strand
CTCCACACCCACAACACGGAGACGCAGATAGGACACTCTTAAACGTTGGTCCTCCAGGATTTCAGGACCAGAAGGAGAAAGAGAGTCCACTCTCATATGATCCTGCTGTTCTACAACTTGGTAGCTCAGTGTGAAGCTGTCTCCAGAGCGCCTCCTATTTAAAGAGGGGTGATCAAAACTCATAACAGATTATCAGATTAAGTTATCGAGTACTAACACTGTATTATTCATCATCTAGAACGTCTTGGTGTTCTAGATAACTAGAGACAATAACACCTCATCATTTCTCCAGGTGTCTTAACTATGAGGGTCAGTTATTAATGAATGAACAAACATTTATTAATATGAATCGAAACTCTTAATTCTTTATGGGCATGTACAAAACGTGACCGTGCATCCCGAAATCCAGCGCTTCGTTCAGAATGAATTTCACAGGAATGCTGCAGCGGTGGAAGAGCTTCAGGTTTGCCTGCTGACTGTGGAGTCTGGTGTTACGCTGGTACACGATGCCATCAGAAATGCGGTGCACCGCCAAATTCACAACGCGCCGATAACAGACGCCCCTCTGCAAACCAAACGGTGTCAGATACAGGGAGACACAACCCACATAGCTGATGAAGACACGGCGTGGGTGTTCTGCAGAACTAACCAGATCAAATACCCCTTTACAGAAACCTGGACCTTGTTTCGGACCCGGGCCCTGGTGCGAATAGGCCGTTAGTCTCAGTGTACCGGTTGGTTCTGTCTCCACTCTCTCTGGAGTTCTAGAATACCTGACTTTCAGATGGAGCTAATATCCAAACTTGGAGCAGCAGGTGTTGTCCGTTGAGGTCGACTGACGCGCAGGCTGATGTGTGTTTCTTCACAGGCTCAGATGAAGGACTATCAGAGAGAACTGGAGGAGGCTCGAGCTTCGCGAGATGAAATCTTCGCCCAGTCGAAGGAAAACGAGAAGAAGCTGAAGAGTCTCGAGGCGGAGATACTACAGCTGCAGGAGGTGATTATATACCCACCCATGGACACACACACACACACACACACACACACACACACACTAGGGCCCATCTACTGTTAGCCACACCCATCACTTCGGGGTGAATAGCCTTTGTCCACCTGCAGCCTGAAAATCCAAACCCCGAATAATCTTTAAGCTGTGGTCCAGAGTGCTCTTACAGAACGCTCCTTTGGTCGGGGCTGTGAAGTTCATTCACTTCCGAGTCACAAACTAAGGCAGAGTCTTGCAGCTTCCACAGACCCACACTGGAAGTAGGACGGGTCGTATGGAGGAGCTCGGTGACTGTAAACACGGCAGTACTGTAGGATGTCCATGGGTGGGGTTTCTGCCCTGCTAGAGCTGCTAGAGCTGCCCTGGTGTGTCGGGGACTTGTTAGATCGACCGGAGGATTTATTAACACTGAAGAAACAAACGGATGATTCCTGAACGGATGATTCCTGTTTTCTTTGTTTGTCTTTGATCTTTTGAGTTTTATAATCAGCCACGACACGGAATTATGTATGTGTGTCCATTCGTAGGACCTGGCTGCATCGGAGAGAGCCCGACGTCATGCGGAGCAGGAGAGGGACGAGCTGGCGGATGAAATCTCCAACAGCGCCTCCGGGAAGTGAGTTACTGCCTCAGACTGGCTCTGTATACGTAACAGTGGGAGCGTGTGTTACAGGGTTATCCAGTTCACCAGTTAAATACAACGTAAACATAATCGATGACTGACGTGTGTGTGTGTGTGTGTGTGTGTGTGTGTGTTAGGTCTGCTCTGCTGGATGAGAAGCGCAGGCTGGAGGCTCGAATCGCTCAGCTGGAGGAGGAGCTGGAGGAGGAACAGAGCAACATGGAGCTCCTCAATGACCGTTTCCGCAAGACCGGCATGCAGGTATAAAGTTCTAAGACTGTACCGCACACCTTTCAGCGGGGACATCGTGAGTTTATGAGGAGTTGGTTACCTGATACGGAACCTGTTCGGTTCTGTGTCTAATGTTTTATTCTGTTGAACTGACACAGCAGACAGTGAAATGTTGACTGCAGTAGTCTTTGGACAGTGTGCGGTAGTCTTTAGACCAGTGTTTCTCACCCCTGGTTCTGGAGGCGGTGGGTGAGAAACACTGTGGGGGTGGTAGCATTTAGTCTTCACATGATTGCAATAGTCTTTAGACAATGTTTGGTAGGACTTGGATGGCTGCAGTGGATTTTAAGCAAGTAAGTCTTTAAGTGTGTGGGTGGGTGGGCGTGTGGGTAATAGAGTGATGAGTCATTTAAACAATGTTTGGTATTCTCTAGATGAATGCAGTAATCTTAAAGACATTGTGTGGTAGTCTTGAGATGGTGTTTGGTACTATTTAAATGAGTGCAAGCAGTGTTTGGTAACTTTGGTAGTCTTTAGACAGTGTGCGGAAGGCAGATGGGCTGCACAGCCTTCATTCATTGCAGTAGTCTCTCCGCCTCCCTCATGTTCCTCCCCCCTCCGTCAGACAGCGATGCTGCTGTAGTGCTGAGACTTTGAGCCCCTCCTGATGATGTATCTGGAAGGTGTTAGGAGTGCAGCTGTTAGTAACACCGTGTTGGGGTGCAGGTGGACACTCTGACCACAGAGCTGGCTGGAGAGCGCAGCGCGGCCCAGAAGAGCGAGAATGCCCGGCAGCAGCTGGAGAGGCAGAACAAGGAGCTGAAGGCCAAGCTGCAGGAGCTGGAGGGATCCATCAAATCCAAGTTCAAAGCTGCGATCACCGCCCTGGAGGCCAAGATCCTGCAGCTGGAGGAGCAGCTGGAGCAGGAGGCCAAGTGAGTACCTAACAAACGCTCGGGTAACCGTGGGGTTCAAGTTCCTGTCTGAAGTGGACTCGGACTCCATGTATGTGAACACGTCACATGATTCCAGATCCCTGTAAGCGGATGCTGGAAGCAGTTTTAGTCCTAAAAGAACCAGAAACAGAACAGGAGCCCTACTTAAAGTTCACTGTGAACTCGTAAGGAACTGTAGCTGGTTCCCGGTGAGGTTCTCTGAGGTTCTCTTCATCCTAGATAAAGAGTATTCCTGGACTGTCCATCTTGTAATGTTGGGAACACACAGACGCATGACGTTCTCCCTTATCATTAAGTAAAATAAGATCTAGAAGGTTCTAGGTAAATCAGGAAAGCAGCGTAAGTGAAGTTTGTTCTGGTAACAGGGAGCGGGCCGCAGCCAATAAGATCGTCCGGCGCACGGAGAAGAAGCTGAAAGAGGTGTTCATGCAGGTGGAGGACGAGCGTCGCCATGCTGACCAGTACAAGGAGCAGGTGAGTCACCTAGCTGTATTCATTCATTCACTAATAATAGTCCTGACGTTCTCCTGCTGCCCGAGGTTTAGTCCTGACGTTCTCCTGCTGCCCGAGGTTTAGCCCTGACGTTCTCCTGCTGCCCGAGGTTTAGTCCTGACGTTCTCCTGCTGCCCGAGGTTTAGTCCTGACGTTCTCCTGCTGCCCGAGGTTTAGTCCTGACGTACAGCTAGGCGTGAGGGGTATTAGTGTATATTGCAACTGAACATACGTGCCTGTTTCTGTGTGTGTGTGTGTGTGTGTGTGTGTGTGTGTGTGTATATATGTCTGTGTGTGATGGTCTGTGGTGTGGTGTGTGTGTGTGTGTGGCGGTCTGTGTGGTGCGTGTGTGTGTTTAGATGGAGAAGGCGAACTCTCGTATGAAGCAGCTGAAGCGCCAGCTGGAGGAGGCAGAAGAGGAAGCTACACACGCTAACGCCTCCCGCAGGAAGCTGCAGAGAGAGCGGGACGACGCTACAGAGGCCAGTGAGGCGCTGAGCAGAGAGGTCAACGCTCTCAAAAGCCGCCTCAGGTAACCCAAACGCTCAGCACTGTCCCACACACCTGAGAGCACGTGACTTGGGAGGGGTGCGGCTGTTCAGTGTTTATTAGAATGAAGACGCGTCAGATGGAGATGCAGTTACACATTCACACCAGAGAGGGCTCCACACCCCCAAACCCACAGTGCAGCTTTGCGTCTGTGTTGACAGCTCCCAGTGTACTTATTCACATCAGTGTGAGTTACTGCCAGGGCAGATTCCGAGACGTCCGCTTCAGAACTTCAGAAATAATCCGTGTAACGTTCTCCTCCCCCTCTCTTCCCCCTCTTCTCCTCTAGACGTGGAGGCCCGGTCAGCTTCCCCTCGGGTCGTTCTGGCCGCAGGCAGCTGCAGATGGAAGGCGAGCTTTCTGATGACGACGCCGACAGCAAAGCCAGCGACGTGAACGAGACCCAGCCGGCCCAGCCCGAGTAACGTTACAGTGCCCCCCTGTGGTCCTGCAGAGCTATTACACCTTCTACCCCAAAAACCAGTCAGCACACCAGAAACCGTAACACGGCCCAGTCCGCTCCGCTGCCCGAGTGGTGGAGGACTGAGGGTCCACACACATACACGCGCACGCACACACACACCTCTCCAAACACAGTTACACACGCACACACGTGCGCACACACACCTCTCCAAACACATTTACACACACACACACACACACACACACACACACACACACACACACCTGCGTTTTGTCTACAAGCCTACGCTGCGACGAGCATGAGAACGATTCTGTGCATACCGTCATTCCCTTCCATATCCAGGGAACCTCAACTCTGCCTTACTCAAATGCGGCGAAGCTTCAAGGTGGAGCGGACTTCTCTTCTAATTAGCGATCTATTGTAACGTTAGCCTTGAGAATAACCGCTTACCATGAAAACACTATATAGGTACAAGTTTTATATGTTCAGTATTTTTTGTGCACACGGTCACACGAGCAGCTGCGACTCGAGTCTAGTTCAGTGAATAACCATAAAGCCACTGCTTAGCAAGACAGGTCTGACGTTAGCGTACGGAAACACAGAGCGTTCCGAGCGGAAGAGATGCACGGACTTCGGTTTTCCATGAGCATTAGGAGAAATGATACGGAAGCGTACAGGCCGGCCGAACCTGTGGCTGCTTCCGATCGGACTGGAAAAAAAGAAAACTGTGAAAGGCTACTGCTTCAGCTTCTGCCCTCATTAGACCACCAGAACGCAGGAAGATTCGAGACCCTGCAGGCGCTTCTGCTCATCCTCGGTTTGGGAGATCTGATTGTTACAGGATTGGGAGAGATTCCGATAAGTGATGGTATTTGACGAAATTGGATGTGAATGCGGAACGCGAACCGCTGTGTAACTGCACATTTACTACAAGCCATACGAGGCACTCAAACTGGAATGAAGCGCGTACGCTTTTGGGAGAATGTGCACATCCAGGAAGCGGACGGAATGTGCTGCGATTTTTCCTCTTTTTTTTTTTAAATGAAGATTTCTTTGGAAAACTTTCTCCTCCGACGTGTGAACTATTAGCTGCTTTGTTTGTTAGACGCTCCGAGAAGTGCTTTAGTACGTGAAGGGAAACGGACAGAAATGAAGGAATCACTTCGTCGGGTGGGATCATCTCGTTCGGTGCGGATCTTGACTGGAACTCTCATTATCAGTACACACGGATGGAATCGATTATTCACAGGCACTTAGCTCCATTCGGATCGTAAACCTCAGAGCCCTTAAGCTTTAGCCAGGAACGAACAGACGAGCCACCACGGTTCTCCAGCGCGCTAGTGTTCCTGGAGACCGGTGTTGAGGGACTAGACGCGCTGCTCCCCGCTCCAGTATTAGATCCTAATGATGTTTAAGAAGTGCCTTAGTCACTAATGAAGGAAATATCCCTGAGTCACGTTGTACATCTGTAACGGTGTGTATCGGCGCTAACATGGAGGCAGAACTGGCAAAAACCATATAAGAATAAAACACTACGTAACTCTTCCTGTTTCCTATTTACTGTGCTTTCAATCATATCCGCTATCCCAGTCTCTCTTCCCTGGTATTCCCAGTAAGGCGTGGGCCAGCTTCAGTGTTACCGTGGGAGTTGGGACCCTGTGCCGCGGCTGCAGAGGGAGGCGCAGGATTTTGTTTGGTTAAAAGCTTTACCCCCCCCAAACGCCCTCGCTACTATTATTACAGTTATCATCCTCATTATTAATATTAATGATTATTAATGATTATTATTATTATTATTATCATCATCTCTCGTATTATCGGGCTGGCTGTTGACCTCCAGACGTTCATCTGCAGACCTCTCTCCTGTCTCTGTACACTGTTACTGTATTTCTAGACGACAGTGATTTTTGTAAAGGAACAAAAATAAAACTTCAGTGTAGAAGAATTCCGGTCTGAGTGTCGAGATCCCACTGCTCTGTTTGTCCCCCCCACATGCACAGCTTGCTCCAGCCGGGACCCCCGTGATCTGCAGGGGTGTTTAAACGTCTGTAAACCCTTTAGAATTCAGTTTATTTCTATGTAAGTGTGACCTGATTTATGATCGAGGTGAGTTTATTGATATCAGCACCTTTCATACACCGCGGCGCTTCACGGATCGTACACGGGATCGTACAGAGGTGATTCAAACGGAAAGATCTAGAACAGGTCCGAAAACGGTCCGAAGCTTTTCATCTCCAGCTCCACGGTGACGGAGAGAAAGGGATGGAGATGAAAAGCAGAAATATTAATTTCAGAACTAACATCAGTTCATATCTGTAACTGGAATATGTAAATTAGCGCTCAGGTTAACAGCTGGGAGTCTCTTAGTTTAGTGATTTACACAGGAAAAAGGAGCAAATGATTCAAATAAAATTTAAAAAGTCTGAAATCAGATTAATAAAGATTTAAATGTATTTATTACTGAAGAAATTACACATTCAATTAAAGTTAAATTAAAAACTAATTGGGATAGTAAAGAAAGATCAGATCAGATCCGGGCTTCATAGATAGAGAACCTAGTAAACCGAGTCTCACAAAGTCCCTGCATTCCGGATCAGAATCTCATCCCAGCAGGGAAGCCTGGTGGGGGCGGTATCACGGTTTAGGTCTGCCTTGCTGCTGTGGGACCGGGCCAGCTTGCAGTCCTTCATCTGAGCTGTGAATTTGGGTTCATTCATGAATTCTACTTGAGAATGTTGGACCCGCCGTCTGTGACCTGAACGTCAGAAGGTGAGTCCTGCAGATAAACAGCGACCCGGAAAACACCGGAATCAGGAGTGATGGAGGTATTAAGTTCTGTTTATCGGTCGTTGGGAGGTTAAAGATGGGCTCGTAGTCGTGTAGAAGTTCCTGATGTGGTTAAAAGGTTCTGCACTGTGCATTTAAAGAGTGTCTGTTAAAGGGGTGGTGTTCCGCCGGGCTCCGTTCTAGGATGTGCTGCTGCTGGATGTAGTTCAGTGAGTGAGGTGTTGAGGTGTTGTACAACTGCATGCGTCATCGAAACCAGCTGGCGGACCTTCACAAGAACCAAATTCAGATTAAAACGGTCTCAGTGCAGCCTAAAGTTCTACTGGTGCTGTAGCTGTAAACTGCTGGCTGATTCAGTCGATCACAGCCTCCAGGCGGTCAGTACGAAGTAAGCGGGAATCTCCGTGGGAATCGGAGCAGGTCTTCCTCCTAATTCGAGCAGCCTTTGGTTTGCTGGTCTCTCATCAAGTCCAGGTTGAAAACGGGACCTTTTCTCCCCAGCTGCCGATGTGGTTTCTGATGCTGCATCACCGTAATGGGATTCTCAGTCCAGCTACTGGAAATGTGAATTTCGGAAAAAATAAATTTGGGTGGGAAAAAAAAAATATCCTTGATTTAAAAAGAGATTTTAAAAAAGAGTTATCCTGGGATGAGATGGGAAAGTTAGACTATCACTACAGCTGATGATCTCTTACGAGTGGCCAATGACTGACCCGACAGAGGGTCCAATCACGGAGAACAGCTTTCCGAAGATTCCACATCCTACAATGCTGCATCAAAAACTGGTTTTGTTGAAGTGGGCTTCTTATTCGTTTCTCGGTGCCACCTTAAATGGTGCAACAGTTACATTCTGGTGCCATTTAAGGTGGAACGGCACACTCCCGTGTGTACAGATCATGTGCTGAGGCAGAAACCCTGTTACTCAATCACCTGCGGTTAGAGGCAGCTTCTCCTTCCTGCAGTGGGCGGAGGAACCAGGAGGAGCTGCACGGTTTACAGTGTCAGTGGGGGGGTAGAACACACACACACACACACACACACACACACACACACACACACACAGTCGGCTGAGACTGGAGACAGAACTGACAGCATCTTTTATTACAGAATCACAGACGGGAATAATCTACTCCAACGGAAGGAGACGAAACAGGAGCCGTACCGGATCAGCCTCTCTTAGAAAACAAATAAAAACAATAGAAACTTTATAAACTCTCTCCACCACGAGACCCACACGGGGAACACGTCTAGAACCGCCTACGCTCGAGAGGGGCGATGAGCAGACTCTGGAACACACACACACACGGCTCCCGCTGCAGTCTAACGCCGGCCGTTCCTCGCCTCAACACGACCCTGAAACTCTAACGGAGGCTTGTAACAGCGGCCGGGACAGAGAGGTGGAGGAGGCGCTAGGAGGAGGAACTGACCAGCAGATGGAGGTATTTCTAAGAGGGACGTCGTCACTGTCATAACAAAACCTGGAGCGTTACAGGAGGAGGGAACGCTCGGATCCGTTTCTCCATCTCCAGCTCCACAATGAGGAGAAGAAGAGGGAGGAGATGAAAAAACAGAAGTATTGATCATTAATATCAGTAATTATAAACGTATTGGTGTTTAACGGTTCGGGGTCTCAGCTCATGGTTTGTGCGGAACGTGAGTGTTCCGTGGTTAAAGCCGTGTTCAGTAGAGGAGCTCGATAAGGCTGTGTGTGTTGGTAAGAACCTGCGATACGGATCATGATCCAGGGTCTCGATACTTTCACCGATTAATGAATTATTAACTGATTTAACCAGATTAAGGCCGAGTCCCACCGAGTCCCACCGAGTCCCACCGAGTCCCACAGCAAAAACCTGAACACCAAGAGGTACGTTAATAGCCGTCTTTCAGTGGTCAGAGTCTGAGACCGACGTCACGTTTACTATTTAAATTTTATTTAACTTTATTTAAGTCAGGCTGACCAATCACAGCACAGCTGTCGTGACTCCAGCCCAAACAAACGTGTGTCAGGGTGGGGGAGGAACATCTCAAAGCTCGTATCCAGCAGCCGCTGACTGTAAACATGGAGACCGTACGCTGCAGCAGCTGAGGGACGGACATGCGGGAATACCGGCAGAGTTCCTCGCTCTGTTCTAGAATGGTACTCATCTTTAACTGCTGCACTGAAAGACAAAAACGTGTCCCGAGTGTTTCGAGGACGTTCGGGCTGCGTTAAAACCCCCGTCAGTTGCCTCCCTCTGAACCGGTCGGGGTGAACCCGGTGTAGTTCAGTAATACTGGTTTGTAGTTGGAGCTGTAAGCTGATGCGGTCGGCTCCTGCTGGTGCGGGTTCACAACTTTACACTGCTTTAAACACTAAAGCAGCTTCTGTGCTAACAGCGCCGCCTGCTGGAGAGACTGTAGAAGAGCTCCATCATTACAGCGGAGCCGTTCGGGAATTCAGTTTATTCCCAGTATTACATGACAACTGTTTTTAACTTCATTTTGAATGAATTAATATTAAAGAATTCATATTTGTATACGTATTAATGTGCAGCTTTTCTGCTGATCTGCTCCTCCTGAAGTATCCTGAAATATTCCCACCAGTTTAACAAGGTGTAAAAACAGGGAAGTAAACTGATCTGGGAGATTTTGATATGACGGTGACGACGCGGGAAGAATTAAACAGTCATCTCAAACACACGTACACACACATATGTAACAGTTCTGGGACTCTGGGTCAGCTTCCCGGGCTGGGATTCCCGAATTCCCATGATTCCGGGACTTGGTGCGATCCCTGGCCGGCAAACCGCCCGTTTAACAGTTAACCAGAGGAGGCAAGCTAAGCAACAGCTTGTGTTTTTGCATTGAAGCATTTACAGTCCTGCATAGTTATCGGTCGAACTTAAGGAACTAAGGCGATCCTGTTCTTATTGAAAGTGTTCGGAGTCTGATACGGAATTCCTTCAGGAAATAAAAGTTCAAGTAGAAGCTACAATCTCTAAATCTGGCCTCATTCACACCCGGAACGCCCGGAACACACACACGCATTCAAAGGAATTCAAGTGTTTCTCCGTGGAGAAGAAGGTCCAGTGTGATCCACAGCACCGAGAACACAGACAGTGGGAGGGGGTCATGACCGCACGCGCTCCTCACTCATACTGACCTGGAAATATAGCATAGAATATTT
>JAVGWN010003537.1:0-10235 GCA_034552555.1 Semaprochilodus insignis | reverse complement strand
ACTCAGTAATGCTAACCAATCAGCACTCAGTAATGCTAACCATTCAGCATTCAGTAATGCTAACCAATCAGAACTCAGTAATGCCAACCAATCAGCACTCAGTAATGCCAACCAATCAGCACTCAGTAATGCTAACCATTCAGCACTCGGTAATGCTAACCATTCAGCACTCGGTAATGCCAACCAATCAGCACTCAGTAATGCTAACCAATCAGCACTCAGTAATGCCAACCAATCGGCACTCAGTAATGCTAACCAATCGGCACTTAGTGATGCCAACCAATTGACATTCAGTGATGCCAATCATTCAGCACTTAGTTGCAGGAAGCTAGTAGCATCATACCGCCCTGGACCTTGATATGGAAAAATGAAAAGATGGATATAAAGGACTACAGACATCCACCCCTTCATTGCGGACTCGCTCCAGTGTTCTGCAGTCATGTTTCTGATGAGAGAAACAGGAAGTAGCCAGGTTCTCCTTAAACTTAGCCTGATTCAGTAATGTTGTCTTCCGCTCTGCACCTTCATTAGAAGGGGCTTTTCCTTGTCTTTCAACCGGAATATCTGAAGTCTAGGTCTTCCTGTGGCACTGCAGGAGAAGATTGGGTATGTTCACAACAGATATAGCAACGATTATGTTTTTCATTTTGGCCCTGTTTTCCAATTTAACACTCCCAGTTATTTTCTGCTCCTGAGCTGACTGTGCAGGACTGTCGCCGGCAACATGTCGGAAAGAGGCTGAGTGTTCCGAGTTCTTTTCAAGCCGTCTTTGCGCATTGTACTGTATTTTCTTGATGCCGTTTAGAAAGCTATAGCGCAATGATTTCCATACCTTATTAATATTACTTTATTATATGTATTATAATTAAACTGTGTACTCACTAATTCATTCAACGCAGAAAAAAATGTCTCAACAGATGTTAGCTAATTAGCATTCCTACAAGAGGTGTTTGTTGTTTTTGTTGTTGTTTTTTGTTTTTTGTCCAGAATTGTGCATAATTGGGATATTCCTGAAGCGACTCCTGGATTAAACAAGTGAGGAATTAGCATAATGCTAAATGAAGCATTTGACGCTTGCAGGCGATGCTTATCAGCCCTAACATCACACAGTTAGGCTCGCCGTGCATTCTCACTTGGATAGCATGCATGCATTTCTTTCTCCTGATTACCAGCATTCTTATCCTTTCTTCTGCCTGGCTGGAAAATCAAGAGCGCTAATTTCCTCTCTCGGAAATATACTTCCCCCTTCCCGTTAGCCCGGCCTTGGCGGTTGCCTAGGCAATGAAATGTACTAGCCCGGGCCTCGAGTGGATTTGCAATTAAGAAAAGAGCCAAAGAAAGCCGGGCTCCTCGGCCCGGGGAGACGAGTGGCTTTATATCAGAGCTAAACTCATAACCTCCGATAACGACACTCTTTATAGCGCCTGGCATCGGCCGCGTAATGGACGGCGAAAATGGGGGATTGGATTAGAGCGCGGGGCTAATCGCGCGTGCAGATCTACAAAGAATTGGACTTTATTGATTAGAACACGGGCCCCTCAGTGCCATGGCAAGCAGCTGATAGGATCTCTTATTTACCAGTGCGGCTAGATGAGACCTGGACACATGATAAAACAGGCTCCCGGTGCCCTTGAGTTTAGTCAGCGTACGGGAGAGGTAGGACAGTCCAAACAAGCAGAATAGGCACCAATTACCCAGGTGACAGTGTTAAGAGGGGGTGAATGCGGCGTCCGCGGCAATCTGCACTCAAATTGACAATTGCAAGCCGGGTTTTGGGGTGGAAAATTGGCCGAATGGAACGAATGGACGAATGCAGGTACTAGAGCGGCGAATGGACTTGTGTTAGGGCTTCTGTATAGTAGACATTTGTGACTAGTGTGATCTTATAATCGATTGTATTCAGGCAAAAGAATAGTTGCACAGAAAGCTGGAATGAAACTTGGTGGGTAGGTTTGACATCGTGAGACATGCCGATGATGCAAGTTTCACGATCGGCCATGCATGTGGTGTAAGCAAGGACGGGCCTTATCGCTGTACCTGACTGACCCAACAGCCACGATTGTGGACATTCAGCGAGCTGTGATGTCCTCCATGAATCACCGTTGGCAGACGGCTGCACGATGCAGGACTACATGCACCCAGACCATTACAATGACTGTCCTTAACACCACGTCAACATCACCAAAGACTGCACCGGTGTCGTGCCAGACACCGTGTGATGGAGTCACGACCAACGAATCCGTGTGTGGAGGCACCGTGGTCAGCGCCAGGATGAACGGTTTGTTGTCACACGTCACACGTCCAGAAGGCCTGGTGTCACTTCACCTCCACCCCTACCGCACCATCTGCAGGAACTGTGTGAGAATATTCAAACTGCATGGGATGGATTATCACAGGACACCATTAGGAACCTCTACAGCTCCATGCTGAGACGTCTGCCATGTTGCGATAGCCATACTGAGAGACACTACTTCTGTATGTGTAGCTCAATAAATATTGATCATATCAGTCTAAATGTATCATCCTTTATTGTTCCTGGTAACCTTTATCGTCCTTCCCAGTAGCACTGCAATCTCACACTTCCCTCTGGGTGCATAAGCCTTACACCCATTGAATGCTGGGATAGGCTCCAGCAACAACCGTGACCCAGAAGGATAAAGTGGTTTAGAAGATGGGTGAGTGAGTGAGTGAGTGAGTGTTGTAATAACATGTGAAATGAAGTTAATTAGGCCAGAATTCATATCTGTGTGAGACTGTAATCAGAGATTAATATTGTGTTGTAGATTCAGGCCCATAAGTGGAACAATTACCGATAACAGCGGGGCCTTATATCTACAGCCGCCGCCAGGATAAGCACCAGCCAGGATGAGCTCTGAGGCTCTTGTTTTTGTTCTGAGCTGTGTTTTTTTTGGAGGGTGGGATGGGGGGGTCAAGCCTCCTCATCTATAATTCAGACCAAGTAGTTTAAATCAGACCAAAGCAATCTTCAAGTCCGTCTGCTGTTTACGAAGGCATTAAAACCAGGAAAGCGAAGGAATTTGGTTGGTTGATTACCCCGTGCCCTGCTGGTTTGCCGGGTCTGATAAAAAATTGAAAGCTCCAGGGAAGCTAAATCCATCCTTTCTTTCTTATTAGGTTAATCTTGTGGGGAAACATTATACCAGGAACAGCGTGACTTATGAATAATGCTGTAATGTATATTAAATGGCAAATGAGCTACACCAGAAATCTCCCCTTTGGCTGAAAAGCCGCCTCTATTTTTGGGCTAAAGGTTACATAAGCCGTACCCTCCGCAATTACAATCACAATCCGCACCCCAACGAGTCGCAAAGCCGATGTGGTTTATCCCACCCACGGAGCAGGCGCTCCATGGATCCGTGGTTTTCACCGCCTTTATTAGCTACACATGATGAGGTGTATGCCACATTTGCTGGCCAAAAGCTGCATCTCGGTAATAAACAGCATGCGACAAATCGGTGCAGGGAATGCCCAAGCTGAAATGTGCCTTCTGAAGTCATTCCCAATAAGGAGATTGAGAATACGCTACAGTGGTTCCAAGTGGCACTTTCATTTGGACTGTAGATAGGCTACAGAACAATTCCCACTGTAACTGCCACTGTAAGTGCCACCAGGTCTCCATTTAAGGGAGTCCCTGAATGAATGAATGAATGAATGAATGAGGTCAATATATGATCATTGCCCCCACTCTCCATCTCACTGGGACTGAGCAACTTAGTGAGCAAAAGCTAACAACCAAGCGAAAGTTAACTTAGCATGCATAACTGAGCAATAAAGCTAGCTCAACTGTCTGTCCGTCTTGGGGTCGTTTCCCGTACAACGACGGAGGCTAGCACTGAACTAACTAATGGTATGATGCATCACTACACTAACTACCATCTGAAGTTAGCCTTGTTCATACCATACTAGTTTGAACCATGTTTCCAAATGTGTGAAACATTTGATGTTCATACCAGAAGACTGGTGTTGGTTTTTTGGTTACTGACGTGTAACGTATTCACCAGGAACTAGGCTTCTAACCCCACGTCTACAGCTGTAGCTCCAGCTAAACAACTTAACCTCAACGCTTGTGAATGTTCAGTGAAACTACATTATTTGGAAACACCTTGTGTTGCTTAACGATGGTTCGAACTAAGTTACCAACGTAGTTACCAACGTAGTTACCTCCATAGTTTTTACCATGGTTACCATGGTGCTACTGAAGAGAACTGGCCTGCCAGCCAGAATTCCGAGGAACTTCTGCAGGAGCATCATTGAAAGCATTCTCACTAGGTCCTTCACAGTCTGGTAAGGAAACTGGCTCCGCCCAGGACCACAAGTGTCTGTAACGGCTGGTCGAGACAGCCCAAACAATCTCAGGAAAGGCCCTTTCGCCATTACAGGACATTTACCACTCCAGGGTCCTCAGGAGGGCCCACAAGATCATCAACCTCTTCACACTTCTCCCATCAGGGACCGCCAGATTGCGGAAGAGTTTCTACCCCCAGGCCATCAGGGCAGGGCTCTGAACACCTCATTTCCTCCAACAACTTGTTGCAACTCTGTGCATATGACAGTCAACACTTGAATTTTGGATCTTGAATCTAGTTAGCGACTAAGGTCTTGAGAAATGCCTCTTTGGCTGTGATCTCTTCTTTCGCCTGTCCATTCATCCATCCGGCATGCCAGTTTCCCGTATGTGTGCATTCCCTGGATATACGTCCAGCATGAGTACAAACCTTTACAGTCTTATAACCATCGCTATATTGAAGCTAGGTAATGATATTAGTGAGCGGACCCAGCAGGGACTACAACACTGACTGTATAAGCAGCGGCAGTTTGCTTTTCCCCCCACTCTGCTTCAATGGCGTAGTCGGCTGGGAGTGTTGGACTGAGGGATGTCAATCAAGAGTGCTCATTAGCGTATTAGTGCCATGCCCAGATAGTCCTCTGATAGGTCTAATCAGCATTTCTGAAGCAACTTTTTGCCACGTTTCTGTTGCAGGTTGTTATATAGCACCCAGTCGTAGCATCACACAAACGTTTGTGTTGTTCTGCAGTGTTGTATCTAGGACATTAATGCAAGAACCTGTGCTAGACCTGGTACATCACCAACACCGTCCCCATCGCATAAACAGCACTTAAAGCTTTCATCTCTGAGAGAGAGGAGAACTTCAAGCTCCACTCTTGCTCCAGATCTGAGAACATCCACAGATGCTTCTTTCTCCACTGTCAGAAGACACGCTATGGAGGTCTGGAAGGATGTGTAGCTGTTCAATAAGCTCCTACACATCCAACAAAGAAGCCGAGCGATGGACTGATCACCCCAGAGTCCAGAACCTCAACACCACTGGATGTGTATTGGTTTATTTGGATGGTGGGAAGCAGAAAGGTTTGGAGGTGTGGCTCCAAATTTCTTCAAGGAACTGAATGCGAGTCTCCTGAGATAAAAACACTGGACACACTGAACACGGGAACCCCTGGTATTATATGTAGCTGTTTTCTGCTTTTCTCCGATATTAGAAACGAGTACTCAATGACTGTTCTGACTGGAACTGAAGTAAATGAAGTGTGGTCTCTGACTTCTGCACGCAGCTCTAGAGCTTGAATCTAGTACGTCTTTACATTCCCCCAGTGCTGAGAAGGGAGCAAATCTATATCCGTTTGTGAGGAATGAATATGGAGTCAATTTATTTGGCCAGTATATCTCTTATTCTCTAAATTGTGCATTTGGTGCTGCCTTCTATGCAGAATGCTAATGACGCTTAGGAGTTGCAGGAATGGATAATGAAGGATAGAGCAAGCACAGAACAATTCACAGTTGACTGCAGTTAGCGGTGAGACAGTGATACATGCAACATGAAGTCCTTAGTGCTGTGTAAGTAAGTTAAGTAGATCGTACCTATCCCCAGCCGGGCCTGCATTACCATCGCCTCTCCCCTTCACAGGTGTCTGAATCACTTTGGCTTTCATCATTACTAAAGTGGGCCAAGTCCTGCACCTGTTTGAGGCGAGGGGATATTTCAAATACACATCCCCTGCTTGTGTTTTTAAAGTACCCTCCAGTGTAACCAGACAGAAGTAGCCAAAAATCACTGGGCCAAGGTACTGCTATTCACACAGAGCTCTCAGTTCACTCAAACTGCTCTATCCAGATGTCATGGCTAACTCTTCATGGCTAAGATCAACACCAGAAGGTGTCTAGTTTGACGGGGAAGGTGGAGAAGTGTGGCATTTTTGCTCTTTGTACTTGAGCTTTTCACGTTGCGTTGTGGCTTCTGAGTTCTGCCAGGGCTTCCCAGTGCTTGACAAGGAAAGGAGTGTTTGGACAAGGTTGTGGTTTGCTGATTTCACAATTTCATGCGGTCTTTTGTAATGAACTATGAAGGTAGTCTGTAAGTATGAAGGTGTTCTCTTAGTACTAGTGATGCCCAAATACACTTAGGAAGCCATATTGTGGTGTTATGTGGTGTAATATGTAGGGATGCACCGGAATTAACATTTTTGGCCCAAAGCCTAAACCAGACAAAATGAACAATAAAAAATGAACATGTTTTTACCGATCACAGTGTTTTATTAATTTTGCCACTTTTTCACCATTGCATATATTAAACAGGCTATATCCGAGATATCAAGCGGATGTGGGCCACATCTGGCAAAGAAATGGCACTGCTGGCCCTCTGCTGTTGGCACCGGCAATCTGCTGTGAGCCAAATGTGACCCACATATTCACTACATGCATTTGGCCCGCCTGTCCCAAAACAGATCTGGTCCACTTCTGGCACGGATACAGCAGACTTGCCAACTTCTGGCTGAGGCATGACCCTGATTTGGTGTGTATGTGGCCCACATCTTGCTACCGGGTCTGTTGGCGCCGGCAATCTGCTGTGAGCCAAATGTGACCCACATATTTACTACATGCATTTGGCCCACCTGTCCCAAAACAGATCTGGTCCACTTCTGGCACAGATACAGCAGACTTGCCAACTTCTGGCTGAGGCGTGACCCTGATTTGGTGTGTATGTGGCCCACATCTTGCTACTGGGTGCGGTCCACCCAAGTACCATCTGGCAGGTGTGCCAGATGAAAATGTGGAATGTGGGCCAGATTTGGGCCAGAGCAATTTTGCTGTATGGGATGTAGGTGACTCTGCTGTATCTGTGCCAGAAGTGGACCAGATCTGTTTTGGGACAGGTAGGCCAAATCCATGGCAGATTGCCAGTGCCGGCATTGGGCCAGCAGTGCCATATCTTTGCCAGATGTGGCCCATATCAGTTTGCTATCTGGGATTTACCCTATTTAATGTATGCAGAGGTGAAAAAGTGGCAAAACTAATAAAACACAGTGAAAAAAACGTGTTCGGTTTTGAGTCTCTGGCCAAATGTTTCATTTTGTTCGGGTTCGTCTTCGGGCCAAAAATTTCATTTTGGTGCGTCCCTTATGTTTGGNTTCAGGATATTGAACTTTTGATACCATTTCATCGCTAATCTCCAAAATGATTTCCGTTTGGGTTATTTTTTCTTTTTGTTCATCTTCAAATGTACACACAATGTAAAAGGGTACTTTCAAATTATGACAACTACTGAAAAGCTTGAAACATGGAGATACAAGGTTTGTTCCAACATCCGCTCCCAACCACAACCTTATCTGTTCCTAACTTTTCCTATAAAGTTTCCCACGCTTACCCGTTCGCTTGCAGCAAGCCTTGTTTCGTTCCCGACTCTTGTTGAAGTCGCCCCCGGAGGACAGTCACCAGGCATAACCGCAGCATGAGGAATCGTCTTCCACAAAGCCATTTATCATACTTCTGTCTGGGTGCAGAAGTGTGAAGGAATATGAAGGAACGACTGTCATGCTTCTCACCGTTTCTTTGTCATCGCGTCTTATCGATAAATGACAAGCGAAATCGCGTCTGCGGCTTAGACCCAGTCAGTGGTGGACTGCGCTATTACGGTTTATTGCTCTCGAAGAGGGAACGGGACCCCGATCACTGCGCTGGGTGTCTGAGGAGCGTGAATCTTATCACGGCTCAACAGAGAGCAGACAAAGACTCCCTCCTCCGCCCTGTAGATTGGAAGCAAATGGAAAATGGCAGGTCCCCACGGATGTCGGGCCACTGTTGGGAACGTCAAACTTGCCCGGGTTTGAAAACCAGCCGTATTCCTCAGGCCCTGCGGAGCTCTTCACGCTCAGGGTCATATTCATCCGGCTTTCCAGAGTAAGATTACTTGGGATGCCTTGAAAAAGTCCGGGGAGAAACAAAGTGTCCTTTCTTCGGTCGAAAGAGGAAAGTTGCCGGAGACTTTGACAGTTACGTTTTTTCCGTTTTTTGGTTCCGATGTTAATGAGAGTTAGAAACAGTGCTTATAAATACGCTGTTTCTTTTGTTCTCCTCCAGTGGTCACTGCTGAGGTGACAGCTCGTCAAATAAATTATGCAATGGTACAATAAAGGACTAATTAAAACTATCCATCACTTGGTTTTTGGCTCCAGTTCTCAGCTCAGTGTGCCCTGAATAACCTAAACCGATTTTACTTTGGTTTAGGCGTCAGCCAGGAGCTCTCATTCCAGTGCATCACTAAAGAATACTGACTTAGATCCTCTTCTCTCTCTCTCTTTTTTTTTTGGCTCTTGGATTCAAATTAATTATGGCTGCTTGGGCGTGGAGCCGGTCCCAGTCCGGTACTCACACCGAGGTGCTTAATGAATATGGATCTTGGACTGGTAATCAAAAGGCATCTCAGTTAAGGAGGTTTGTTTCATGGTCAGCCTCGAGCGACTCAAATCAATATGAACGGGGAGGAATCCGATCCTAAATCAGCACTTGGAAAGGCTTAGTGAGTGCTAGCGCTTGAGGCCATATCTCTCAGCATTTCAGTGCCGTCTCTAGATCGGTTCTGCTCAGCGCCACGCCGCGATGAAGGTCAGCAAAGAACGTGGGAAACCTGATCTCCCGTCAGCACCGCTATTTTGAGATGCTGTGTGAACGCTGACCCCCTGGAGAGCAGGCGCGAAGACAAGGCTGCGACAAACCAGCAGTGACATGATCTTCCCTTCGGTACATGTCTGCCCCACCTCCACCCACAGCGCTGGAAGGCCCGTCTGGAGTGTCCAAACACCGGTTCTTCTCTCTCTCTCAAGGCAGCTATTGCTGGAAATTAACACAACGTGCTTGAGGATCTACTTGAGGAAGATGATTAGCATGGAATTGGAATGGACACGCAGCAACCTGTTTTGGTTTGGTATTTTAAACCGTTCGCCTCAGAGTCGAGGACAGCGTGAGGGAGCAGCTGTGAACTGGAAAGCCTTGGAGGAACTAGATTTAGAGTCACTAGGAAAAAAAAAAGACAATCTTACAGACTCTCAGGGGTAGATGGTATTAAAAGAATTGCTTTGTTTTGCACAGCAGTTCAGAAGCATGAAAAGACATTGATTTGAGCATCTTTTAATCTGCAGTGCCCTACAAAATGTTGCCTAGTGAAGTAATAAGTTGAGTTACACAGTAAAACTGTTGGCTAGCATGCAAGTTAGAAAGCAAATATGCTAATCCCAGAGGCAGTATTTACAGCCCAGAGACTCAAATCACACAGAGGTTTGCCCCGGACACGCCCTCCAGAGACTCAAGATTTGATTCACGCTTTAAAGACCTAAGACTCGACCTGCACTGATTCTGGCTCGCACTCCAGAGACTCAAGACTCACCTTGTTCCCAGAGACTTAGGACTTCACTCTGGCTTGCACGCCAAAGACTCGGGGCTCGACTTGCGCCCCAGAGACTTAAGACTTAACTCAGACTTGTACCCTAGAGACTTGAGAGCCAATTCAAACTTGTAGTAGCACAGACTTCAGACTCGACTCACACCTCAGAGACTCAGAGAGCTCTTACTTGCACCCCTGCAGAGAATCAAGACTCCACATGCACAGCAGAGATTTGAGACTCAACTCAGACTCACACCCCAGACTCTGGACTCACCTTAGAACCTACAGACTTGAGACTTTCAGACTTGCACAACAGAGACTCGAGAATCTACTTGCACCTCAAAAACTTAATTCAGACTTGCACCCCAGATCCTCGAGACTTTACTTGGACCCCAAAGGTTTGAGCCTCAACTTGGACCTGAGAGGTTCGAGCCACGACTTGCACCGCAGAGGCTCAAGCCACAACTTGAACCCTAGAGGTTTGAGCCTCACTTTGGACCCCAGAGGTTCAAGCCACAACTTGAACCCTAGAGGTTTGAG
>JAVGWN010003535.1:0-10236 GCA_034552555.1 Semaprochilodus insignis | reverse complement strand
ATATATATATATATATATATTACCTAGAGATAGCTAGCTATCTAACATACATAATCAAGTCTATTAGAGATTACTGAACAGCTGCTAAGAGGAAAGGATATGTACATCTGTACCTGACCTCACTAATACTCAATCAAATCTTCACAGCAATGTTCCAACACCAGAATCTGACCTCACTAATACTCAATCAAATCCTCACAGCAATATTCAGCATCCGTACCTGACCTCACTATTGACTAATGTGGCTGTTGTCATTCTGCAGGAGAACCTGAGGAGTACTGCTGGCCCCCAAAAATTAAGTGCAGTCCTGGCCAACAGCTGCAGAACGCCTTTGTTCTACTTCCTGTGGATCTGTCAGTGGTGAACAGGGAAACCTTCAGACTTCAGATCAGCTCAGCACATTTTCCTGCAGAAATGCTACACCAGGACACTGGACATTCTCTGCTGCCCTCTGATTGTGGCCTTCGCTTCGATGTTACAGAGCATCTCGGTAGGAAGGAGCTCCAGCAGGCTCTGTGTGTAAGAGTTCTCCCCCAGAAGCACGCCTCCCTAGGAGGAGCTTTGAAATGTCTGCCATTCCTGGTCACAACCTGGAAGCACTGGAGCCAGGGAGAAGGGTGAAGAACACTCAGTGCTTCAGTTCGGTGAATGTTCATAGGTGAAGTAACCAAATCACACAGTTGATAAAGAGAAGCTCAGAAGCTCCAAAGCCTGGCTTTTACAGTTGAGCAGCTAACTAGCATTATAGCGCACACAGCACCAGACAGACCTCTGATGGACACAGAGCTGGTCAGCGAGCAGTTACATTTACTCGGTCATATGAACTTAAGCACACGTTTGGTAGATTTCTACAGTTTGAGTATTTTTGAATGATAATAGTTTAGGGGTTAGTGAGGGTTGGGTTCCATTCTCGGTTTCGTTTTAGTCACTAAGCATTTCAGTTTCGGGTTTAATTAACACCCTATTACCTATGTGGGATACTATAGCAACCCCCCATAGCAACCAGACAGGATACCATAGAAACCACCTAGCAACCAGTCAGGATACCATAGAAACCACTTTGTGATTCCCAAGAAATCACCTGGAATATCATGAAGACAGACGAGCAGCTCCTGTGTAATCTCTCCGTGTCTCCTTCAGAAAATGCACAGTTGTAGTGAGATTCTCTGGTGCCGGTTCAGCATCTGTGCTGGGCTGTAATTCGTCACATTTTAATATACAGGTTTTACATTGAAATGCATCAAATCTGTTCCTGAAACAAAAAACTCCACAAAGCACCAGCAGAAGAACAAACATGCTAAAAATTCCCTCCTAATTACACAGTTCATAACTGAACAGAGTCATTCAGAGTGGTTTGGTGTGAAACCCTCCGTTCTAAATAAAGTCAGAACTGTTCACGGTGGTAAATGGAACCAGATGCCCCCCTCTAAAAGCTACCTCACAGAAAGTTACTACATGAGATGGTTATGAATACGCTGCCTGATGTCTGAGATACTGTTTACGATAGTTTGAAGATGATTTCAGCCTTAAACTCCGTTCATGGTGGAGGGATACATGCTGCAGGGTGCTGTGAGGTAAAATAGTCCCCCAAAGAAAACTTATGTCCATGTTTTCCACATTTTCCCATCATCAGCATTCCATATAAAGACGTGTAGGTTCACTGGTGGTTTAGATAGTCAATAAAATGTCTATATGTGTGTTCTAGACATGGAGAACCCTGGTTCCATCACCACCACTGTACAGAACATCTGAACCATCTCACACCAAACCCACTCTCAATCACTCTGTTCACACCTCACACCAAACCCGCTCTCAGTCATTCTGTTCACACCTCACACCAAACCCGCTCTCAATCACTCTGTTTACACCTCACACCAAACCCGCTCTCAATCACTCTGTTTACACCCCACACCAAACCCCGCTCTCAATCACTCTGTTCACACCTCACACCAAACCCGCTCTCAATCACTCTGTTTACATCTCACACCAAACCCGCTCTCTGTCATTCTGTTCACACCTCACACCAAACCCGCTCTCAATCACTCTGTTTACACCTCACACCAAACCCCACTCTCAATCACTCTGTTCACACCTCACACCAAACCCACTCTCACTCTGTTCACACCTCACACCAAATCCGCTCTCAATCACTCTGTTTACACCTCACACCAAACCCCGCTCTCAATCACTCTGTTCACACCTCACACCAAATGCGCTCTCAATCACTCTGTTCACACCAAACCCGCTCTCAGTCATTCTGTTCACACCTCACACCAAACCCGCTCTAAATCACTCTGTTTACACCTCACACCAAACCCCACTCTCAATCACTGTTCACACACCGTTATATCAGTATCTGATCTCAAATCTTCAGCAGGGGAGGTGTTTTTATGGTTCTTGCTGGGTTATGTTTTCATTTGCTGATTAATCTTTTAATAGAGAGAAGCTTGACGTCCAGTGGAGGTGCGTGTTTTATCAGTAGCCTGGTAGACTATGGGCTATAGACCGTAACCTACACTGTACCAAACACATTAAACGATGTACAATCTGAATTCTGTCAAACGGAGGTCTTAATGCTGTATGATGAAAAGCTGTTATTACACACTGTTCTAAAACGGCCCTTAAACTCCATCTTCATAACAGAAGAAAAAAGTCATAAAAAGTCACAGAACTTTCCAGAAATGGAGGTAAATGAAATGCAGGATAGAGAAACTGAGAGTTACAGATTAGTGATATTTTAGAAATGTTTGCCGAGATCTGGGTGGCTATTATAAACAGTGTATGTGTAGAGTTTGTGTTTTATACACACTTTTTAATGGTTTTTTTTGCTCTGATAATTATTTAGCTGCCTTTGTATGAGCTCTCTGATAAACAGATGATTTCTAGAAAGCAGTTTTATGTTATTATGGTGTCTGTACTGTAATTTAAAGGCATTAGTGTAGGAGTTGGTTTCTGTCTTATTGCTTTATTAAGTTGAATAAATGTTGGAGCTGCTTTGAATCTTTGTAATATATTTTGTTTCCTGTTTTCTATTATTATATAAAACAGCAGGAGCATAAACTCTGATACACAAATTATCAATAAAAGATTGGTGTAATAATTAAAGATAACTGCATTCCATAATTCCTCCACTAACAAATGTACTGCTGAGATCTGCTGAACATGTCGGTGCAGTCAATGTGAACTCTTGTGTTGTATTAGCATCACAGCTAATCATGCGTTTCCCCACGCTGAGACTCCCTCAGGCACTATGGAGTAATGAATTCATATATACCTACAATACACACATTTATACTCATCCATAACCAGCACGGCGGTATGAGACCCACAGCTGCTAACCTACAATTATCCCACAGCTGCTAACCCACAACTATCCCAGAGCTAACACGCAGCTGCTATCCCACAGCTGCTAACCCATGTGCGTTTCCCCTCAGTCCTCAGGCACTGTGGAGTTGTGAATTCATATATACCTACAATACACACATTTATATTCAACCATAACCTGCACCGCGGTATGAGACCCACAGCTATCCCACAGCTGCTAACCCACAGTTATGCCACAGCCGCTAACCCAAAGTTATCCCACAGCTGCTAATCAACAGCTAACACACAGCTATCCCACAGTTGCTAACCCAAAGCTATCCCACAGCTGCTAACCCATAGCTAACCCACAGCTAACCCACAACTATCCCACAGCTAACCCACAGCTGCTATCCCACAGCTATCCCACAGCTGCTAACCCACGTGTGTTTCCCCACGCTGAGACTCCCTCAGGCACTATGGAGTAATGAATTCATATATACCTACAATACATACATTTATACTCAACCACAACCTGCATGGCGGTGAGAGACCCACAGCTAACCCACAGCTATCCCACAGCTGCTAACCCAGAACTATCCACAGCTATCCCACAGCTAACCAACAGCTGCTAACCCACAGCTGCTATCCCACAGCTGCTAACCCACAACTATCCCACAGCTATCCCACAGCTAACCAACAGCTATCCCACAGCTATCCCACAGCTAACCCACAGCTATCCCACAGCTAACCCACAGCTGCTAACCCACAGCTATCCCACAGCTGCTAACCCACAGAGATCCTAAAACCACCACCAGCAGGTAACGTTCACTCTTCACTCTACACTCTTCATTCTACACGCTTCACTCTACACCTTTCAATCTTCACTCTTGATTCTTCACTCTGCACTCCTAACTCTTCATTTTACATTCTTCACTCTTTGCTCTTCATTCCTCACCCTTCACTCCTCACTCTTCATTCTATACTTTTCTTTCTATACTCTTCATTCTTCACTCCTCACTCTATTCTTTACTCTTCACTCCTCACTCTTCATTTTACATTATTTACTCTTCATTCCTCACTCCTCATTCTACACTCTCCACTCTACACTCATCATTCTTCACTCTTCACTCCTCCCACTTCATTCTTCACTCTTCACTCCCCTCTCTTCATTATTTACCCTTCATTCCTCACTCTTCATTATTCACGCTTCACTCTATACTCTTCATCCTTCACCCCTCACTCTTCATTCTTCACTCCCCACTCTCCATTCTTTACTCTTCACTCCTCACTTTCCATTTTACATTATTTACTCTTCATTCCTCACTATTCATTATTCACGCTTCACTCTATACTCTTCATCCTTCACCCCTCACTCTTCATTCTTCACTCCTCACTCTCCATTCTTTACTCTTCACTCCTCACTCTTCATTTTACATTATTTACTCTTCATTCCTCACTCCTCATTCTACACTCTTCACTCTTACCTCAACATTCATCACTCCTCACTTCATTCTTCCCTGTTCATTCTTCACTCTACACTCTTCACTTTCCACTCTTCATTCTTCACTCTATACTCTTTATTCTACACTCATCATTCTCACTCTACACAATTCACTCTTTACTCTACACTCTTCATTCTACACTTTTCACTATTCGTTCTTCACTCTTCATTCGACACTTGTCACTCTTCACTCTGTACTCTTCATTTTACACTCTACACAATACTAATATAAAATCTTCAGTCTGCTGTCTGTTAGCCTGTATAGTCTGCTGTCTGTTAGCTTGTTTAGTCTGCTGTCTGTTAGCCTGTTTAGTCTGCTGTCTGTTAGTTTGTTTAATCTGCTGCTTTAATCTGTCAGTCAGACATGTGTGTAATGCTGGAATCACTGACCTGAATCAGTGATCCTGTAGTGAGTCTTATGGCACATTACATTCATAAATTAATAACATCACAGCTAATGACTCAGCACTAACGCTGTTTATAAGTATTTAATAATCTACTATCACTAGAAGACCCCAGCAGGAATGACTATGACAGTACTGCCCCCTTTTTGACATAAGTGGTCTGAAGTGCTCACTCCTTTCTCTCTTAAACCACTTGGGGAGCTTTAAAACAAGACTGGTGTGTGTTCTCATACACTACACATTACAAAAATGGCCATTCAAGGGTTCCTTAGTTCAATAGAACTAGGTAACATTCACTCTTCACTCCTCACTCTGCACTATTCACTCTTTACACTCTTCATTCTACACTTTTCACTATTCATTTTTCACTCTTCATTCTACACTTCTCACTTTACACTCTTCACTCTTCTTCTCTGTACTCTTCATTCTACACTCTGCACTCTAATATAAAATCTTCAGTCTGCTAGCGTGTTTAGTCTGCTGTCTGTTAGTTTGTTTAGTCTGTTGTCTGTTAGCCTGTTTAGTCTGCTGTCTGATAGCCTGTTTAGTCTGCTGTCTGTCAGTAGGAATGACTATGACTGTATTGCCCCATTTTGGACATAAGTGGTCTGGAGTGCTCACTCCTTTCTCTCTTAAACCACTCGGGGAGCTTTAAAACAAGAATGGTGTGTGTTCTCATACACTACACATTACAAAAATGGCCCTTCAACAGTTCCTAAGTTCAAGAGAACCAACAGTTCTACAGAGAACAATCTGTATGCTTAAAAGATTAAAGGGTTGTAAAAATAATTTTATTGAAGAACTTCTACTTGAGAACCATCTTTTCAAGGTGTGCATGCTACTGTAAGGTCACTTTGCTGAAACAGCTTGTACAGTCTCCATAGAGAAGCACCGGCCAACAGAACCAGATGCTCTGGAGCAGCTGCCCATGATTCTAAGGTCACCATGTCCAACACTAAGCGTGGTCTATAAAGACCCCCAGCACTGGGCTGTGGAACAGTGGAACTGTGTTCTCCGGAGTGATGGACCTCCATCCAGTACCTTTGGGATGAGTTAGATCCAGAACTGGCCATCCAACATCAGTACTTGACCTCACTAATACTCAATCAAATCCTCACAGCAATGTTCCAATATCAGTACCTGACCTCACTAATACTCAATCAAATCCTTACAGCAATGCTCACCATCAGTACCTGACCTCTCATTCACTCTCTTATTCACTTTGTGTGTCTGTGTGTATATGTGTGTCAGTGTGTGTTCGTATGTATGAATTACATGGACAAAATTTCTGAATACATACCAGTTATAGAGGGACTCTGGGTTTACAAGGACACTTTTGGTGTCCCTGTAAACCCTGCATGTTTAATCCTGTTTTTGTAAGCCAATAACAGTTTTCACTTTGTGAAAGTAGACAGGATCTATAAGTAGTTCTGAGACACAGCTACTACAGTAGCTAGATATTACAGATGATGAACGGCTCTGTGGGTACTCGGGTATTTAAAAACTGTCCTTTTAAACCTCAGACCGGGTTTGTGTATCTATGGAATCCTGAGTTAGAGCGCCAGCGTCATACACTTTCGCGCCAAAATATAGCTAAATAGGTAATTGAGCTAGCTAAGCTAAATAGCTGGAGATAACAAGGTGGCAGTTCATGAAACATAAGCCTAGGTCCTCTGAACCTATTATCTTTGACCTAGGGCTCAACATAAATAACATATTTACAACAGACATGATACAATGATTTAAGAAATGTTCATTAATCACACTTCACAAAAATAATTGGCTTAGCTTAGCCGTTTGAGTTAGCTGAGCATTAGTTAACTGTGGCTACATTGCCTTCTTTAAACTGGAGTAGGTGAGGCTGTTTTTTTGAACTGAGGGCAAGTGGAGCTGTTTTATCTTGAACCAAGGACTTAAGTAGGTTAAGAAACTCAAAAAGTGCATTATGTTGCAGTGCAATGGCGCTAGCCTGCTGGTAACGTAGCGAGTTAGCGATAGATGTCCCAGCTAGCAACTAGAAATAACCGAAACGCCATTTATTAATTCTTGACGGACAGTTGTTTGCTTGTTGAATTCTGTGGGGCTGAAGTTGCTGTGTATCAGATTTTTTTAAGTGACAAAACTTTTTTTTTATTCAGACAGGCGAGTTTGGGTTAGTTCCAGTGAGGAGGGCAGTGTTGGGTCCAACAGAGTCGAAATGCAAGGAAAGGCGTTTCCGTAAAACAAGAACGCCCACAACAGGAACGCCCGCTTATCTTTCATTGGTCAAAATGTCGGCTTCTCTTATTAGCGGAGAGAAAGCAATGGTGAAACTACCCCAGTATTTGTAGACATTACTCTTGCTGAACTAGAACTGTTTCTAGATATTTAATGTTACCTAATGATCATTTCACAGTAAAAATATGCTCCATTTTATTTCGGACTTGGAAACTACTAGCCGTTTTAAGTTCTCTGACAGGATTTTTTTAAAACCTTTCTTTGTGGTACATTACTCAGCTTAGCAAAGCAATGTCTTGTCGTGCAAGGCAAAACTGTAAACCTGTCAATACTGTAGTCATGAGATATGAAATAATAAAAGCATGTCAAAATGTACATTTCAGGTCATACTGCTATATAAGATTGTAAATGCTGGATATAAAGTCAGTAGATTTATGGATATATGTATGTGTTGGGTATATATTCCCACAGCTCAACTACATTTTAATACTTGAAAAATTGACCTCAATCAGCATGAAATATCAGAGAAAATACACATTCAGAATCCCAATGATGATGATAAACTTAAAAATAACACTTGCACACCAAAGTTTGCTCATAATTATAAGACTTTCAAAGGAACTGAGAGGACTTAATTTTATAGCCTGCTTTAACACAACACACTTTAATGATTTAATGAATTGTGGGATATTTTTCATTAAAATAACTTAAAATAATCTTAAAAAATATATCTTGTTAGCAATAGATTTATAAAGATGGAGAGATCTTACCTCATTAAAGTCAAATGGCCTTGAGAGTGAAATGTAGAGTACATACTGCAATGCAAATACATGTTTAATTCAATATTAATGAAAATGTATGTAAAATTATAGGCAGCATATAGAAAATGAATAAATTACCATCAGCATGAACACTCCACAATGATTGCTCCTGAACTGCAGAGGTGCTCCCTGTTAACATGAATGAAGACTTATGTTCTTCAAATAGTTAAGTGTGAAGTTTTTTTATTTTGCATTTAACCAGATTTCTTTACCAAAAAAAGCAAAACCTTTACCTTGCAGTCTTTCACATAAATCACTTCCCACTGCTCACTGGATATAGCATTTGCCAGGTTCCTTAAAATATAACAAACAAAAACAAATGAAAAAATCATCAGCTCTTTGCTTCAATGTGTTTTAAACAGTCATAATGGACATTTTCAACAGTGGTAATCTGAACTTTGCAGTTAGAACAAACTGCTTTGTTGTTAGAACATTAAAAATATGGAACACATCTAAAAACAGACAAGACAACAGAAAAAAGTATGGTCAAATCTACCCTTTAAGACAGGCCATTTTTGACTACTGAATATAATTACCATTTTAATCACTGAATACAGATTACTTACATAGAAAAACATAATTACAATTACAATGTTAAACATAATGGTTATCAAAGACTACTGTCTTAAAGTGCAGAGTTTAACAAAAAAAGCATAACCCATAAACCAGAAGACATCTATGCATCAGCCATCACCAAAACCACTTGGGTTTTTTGAACCTAACAAGTAAAGTTCTCTCACTCTTGGCTTAAGGACCTGTTAAAATATGCCATGGAATTACACATAAATTAGTTATATAAATAACTTGAATACATGGAAAAATAATGCAGAAAAGCATCATGATCACAAACCCTCACAGAACATTATTTAAATATGCTTTCTAAGCAATGTTTAACACACAACAAATGAAAGACTTCTTACACATAATGTCCAGTGTCCAGGCTGCCAAGCAGGAAGAAAAACAGCATCTTTCATAGCGAACTCCCTCTGAAATATACATATTATGCATCATCAATTAATGTTTCATAAGTAAACAGTTTAAAAGTGCAAGTAAACAAAACTCACTATAAGTGAGGCATCTGGACTCATGTATGGCGGAAGCCAGGTCACCACGACATATCCATCCAAACCCTAGAATAAGAACCAAATAAACAAAATATAAATGCTCTTAACATGTTGTCAAATGGTCCTAATAATCTAATAATTAAGTTAATACAAATTAGTGTCCCAGAAAGTATTTTCATTTTACCTTTTAAATGATTAGATAAACATTAAACATGTACTTACATATGCAGTTGCAATGGCTTCGATAACTGAAAAACAACTATTGGCCATCTTAAAATATAAAATAAAGCCCCAATTAGCCAAATATAACTACACATAAGAGACAAACATACAACAAGCAACTGTTGTAATATGTACCGTGGCTTCCAGTTCACTGTTCAGTCCCAATGTCCAAAAGTCTGACCTTCGGAGAACACTGTTCTTAGCTTGGACAATAGGCTCATCAGGGTTTTGGTGTGTATCTAATACATAGTCAAGCTACAGATAATACATTAGAATACATCCAGAGTACTCTGGGAAACAGGCAAAGAGTAAGATGCAAAATGGCTTTAGAGCTCACCAGTTGTCTTTGTCTTTGACTGGGAACTTTTTTCCAATCATTGTCAATGATCTCTGGATCAAAGTCATGTTGCAGCTGTAGCCTGGGGCCTATTGAGAAATAAATACACTGTTTTCTAAAATGTTCTTGTTCGATTAGCAAAGGTACAGGAAATGCAGGTTTTTATTTAATTAGGTTTATATAACTGCTGTTACCTCCAGCCTTACACAGAAACTCTTAAGACACACAGATACACAGAAAGGAATGTTCTTGATTACATTATCGATTACCAAGACAGAGTAAAATACGAGTAAATATGGAATAGGTATCTAAACTTCTTACACTCTTTATCCTTGGATCCCACACCTTTCCAAAAAAAAAAAAAAAA
>JAVGWN010003534.1:0-10237 GCA_034552555.1 Semaprochilodus insignis | reverse complement strand
CTACTAACCCCCTACTTAGCTCCCCTAGATGTTAACCTGACTCCTCCCTCTCACCTGATCTCAGAACCTCTTTCTCAGTCTGTGTTCTCCAGATCAGGGACTGTGATCCAAGACCGGATTTGGGAGTGAATGGGATTAAAATCCTATACTGCACCTTTAATCTGCATGTGCTTAGATTCTTCCTGGAGGTTAGCATGAAGCGGGCTAAGTTTGGGATCCAGAACCGTGTTGGATCTGCACCTAATGAGGAATTTGGTGGAAAGGAGGACGGACAGGCCTCTGCAGGTTGGATCAGCAGGTCTGTAGGCGGTTCGGACGCGTCCTTTTCTTTCTTTATTATTATTTAAAGAATTAAAGAGACTTTCTGTAAACCTGTAAACAGTGAAATCTGAGGTCACTGAGTTACATGCAGTCAAATGACTCATTATCAAGCCCACACCACCAGACCCCACCGCCTCCTCACCGTGACCCTGAAGCAGGAGCTGAGGGAGCTGAGGGAGGAGTTCGGCCTGTAATGAGGCCAGAAAACATTTGTGCAGGTTTGAGCTCAGAGAACACGGACAGAAGGAAAACTAACATTCAGGATACGGACATGCGGCCTGCCGGCGCCGGGCAGCTGCTGCGTGTGAGGTCTGTGTGAGGCGGTCCGGCTCTCATTAACTGCAGACTTCAGCACATTTCATAACAGGAGAGAGTCGGGGTCATCTTCAGGTCAGACAGAAGTGCTGAGCTAAACTCCTTCACCTCTGCTGCACATGCTCAGAAGACGTTTATGAAGTACCCTCATCAGGCACATGGAAAAGTCCACCGCTCGTCATTAATAGATTACTAGGCCTCAGTCGTGCGTCAGCCTTAGTGCCCTACAAGGAACGCCGGGAATGTTTATTACTCTATTTATCTTATTACTTTACTCTGTTACTTTACTACTCTATTTTATTACTTCTTAGTTACTACTGAGTTATTGTTTCACATGTTCTAATCTTCTTTATTTTATTATTTATGTGTTTTTATTGATTTACTTATTATTTTTTCACTGTTTTTTTTTATTGTATTAACGTTATATTTTAATTCACCAGTTTATTTGAATTTTGAGTTTTCTTTTCAAATTTAATATTATGTCTACTGTTATTTTATTATAATTAATATTATTTTTTATTTTCAGTCCCTCATTGTTGTATTAGCCCGGCTACAGTGTAAATAAGGGTGTCCCTCAGTGTACTCTGAGTTTAAATAAAGCTTGACTGATTGGTTGCCATTTATTTGCACCATTTAAATATATGGCAACATATTCACTCACATATGTCAACATTTTAAATATATACACATGTGAAATATATGTGGTATATATGTGTTTTTGTTTGTATATTTACATAATATTTGTCAAACATTTTAAATTCTTTATTTGCATAACGATTAAAACAATATTAAAAACATTAAAAAGATGTTTACTTAAATTTAGATGTGCTTATTGGAGGCTTTTGTGCTCTATATTATATAAATCATTGAAACGATGTTAGAATGTAAATGTGTTTTTGTTTTATTTCGTGTTTAGAGAGTTAGCAAAGTTAGCCTAGCCTAGCTGTCTCCCCTGGTGTGGCCTACTGTTGCCCGGCGACGGTGAACCATCAGGCCCCGCCCCGCCTCGCTGTTGCCTTCCGCAGGGGTTTGTGGGAATTGCAGTCCGCAGCGGCCGCCCTTTTCGGCGATCGACGGAGAGCAGCGCGGCGGGAGCGGAGCGACCAGGAGAGCCACAAAAACAGCTCCAGGCAGCTTTAGAGACGAAACCAGGTAAATCCACATCGGTCAGAACCACCGAGATCCACCGCGATCCCGTTTTTGATCGATTTAATGCCCGATTTGTGCGTTTAAATGCGCGATTTGATGACGTAACGACAATGGCCATCTCGCTAATGGCGAGCGTTAGCCGGAGTGGAGTTGTGTTTAGCCTCAGTGTTTGCGGTTTAAACCCGTGTGTATTGAACCTGCACCTCGGTAAAGGAGAGTACGGGTGGAGCGGTGCTATACGGGGATGCAGTGCCGTTAAACCGTCTGTAGCTTTAGCATTCGGAGGCCGGATCCGGGTTTCCTGCTTTGACGAAGACAGTTAGCTTCAGTTTCGAACTTGCCGTTCCACCTTAAATGGCGCAGCAGTGAGATTGGGAGAGCCTGAGGCGGCTGCATGCAACCGCTGGGCCATTTAAGGTGGAATTGAAAATTCGAAGAGGAAGCCAACTAAAGCCTCGTCCTGCTGTGTATGTGGCTATCCGGTTCCGACACGGGGTTTAACTGGGTTTTAAGGACCGGGTTTACACCCGCATGTCTCAGACTTCCAGATTTAGATGTTTCATCACTTCAGGACTTTACATTAGCCCGGTCGGAGCCCTACCTGTGCCTGGTTTCCGGCTATACCTGGGGCATCTATAAACACATTCACACCAGTAAACACGTGTGAGATCATGTGAATAGTCTGTGATCTCCAGCCGGACAGGTTCCTTTGCGGTTCTGGTCCATGCTGAGATGATTTAATCATGCGGTTCCTGCAGATTCCTCAGGAGCACCTTCATCCTGATCTGCCACATCCCAAAGAAGTTGTCTGGAATGACTGGGAAGACCGCGGAAGGCGTCATCATGTTCATGAAACCAGTTTGAGGCGTCTCCTGCTTTGTGACTTGGAGCATCGTCCTGCTGGAAGCAGCTGTTAGAAGATGGCACATGTGGTCATGAAGGGACGAACTGTCAAACCGGCTGCGGTCACTCAGGCGGTGACTGATCGGTATTAACGGCCCACGGAAAACATTCCCCCATCATCACACCACACCGCCTCCACCGACCTGGACTGGCTGGGAGTCATGCTTTCAGCACCAAACTGACCGTGTGCCTCAGGGGAAGTCCAGAACGTCTCGGTTTTGTGGCCACCAGCTGAACCAGGTTTGGGGAGCGTGTGTCCACTGCAGCCTCGGCCGTGACTGCCTCGTGGTTCTGCTGTTGTAGCTCTCTGGACTTGGACGTGTTCTGAGATGCTTCTCTACTCACCACAGCTGTACAGAGTGTGAGTGTGAGTGTGAGTGTGAGTGTGTGTGTGTGTGTGTGTGTGTGTGTGTGTGTGTGTGTGGTGGGGAGATGGGTGTGGGGTGTGTGGGGGTCCGCTCCAGATTCCGACAGTGTTGGTGTAGGATCTATAATGACTCTTGTAAATGTAGATTCCGATGGTGGGTCGATTAATGGTCAGGCCCGGCTCGTGTGTCGTGGGCTGGTTCTTATTTTAATGGGTTATTTTTGTTTTCTCTTAATTCCTTTGATGTAATAATTAATTATTTGATTGGCTGATTTGATTGATTGATGGGTTGATTGATTGATTGATTGGTTGATGGGTTGATTGATTGGTGGGTTGATGGGTTGATTGATTGATGGGTTGATGGGTTGATTGATGGATGGGTTGATTGCTGTGAGGAACAGTTTGTAGCTGTCTTCACACACACACATGGGTAAATGTAACATCACTGGGACCCGGAGATCAGCCTGGTGGTTCCTCCGGGTGTCCCTGGTGTACTGATGACCTCTCTCTCCGTCCCGCAGGGCTGAACCATGTCCGAAGCTGGAGATGTTGGAGATCTCGGGCGCGAGTTTCCAGCCCATTATAAAGTCATGCTGGATAAGCTGAACGAGCAGAGACAGCTGGACCAGTTCACGGACATCACCCTGATCGTGGACGGTCAGTCTGACGCTGTACTTACACTGTAAACATAAACATAACACTCAGAGAGCCTCCCCCGCAGTTCCCCCGTGCAGGAGGAGAACCCGTTACAGGATGGACCAGGTCTCCTCATGATGTTCTCCAGCTCTGAGCTCTCTACAGGCTGATATATCAGCCACACTAACACGGTGAAAGCGCCGCAGGGTTTAGCGTCCCGCTCTCCGGAGCGTGTTGGTAAATATTTTGCTGATGTCGTGTGACCTGAAGGCCGTTTCCCTCCTGCAGGTCATCAGTTCAGAGCCCACAAAGCGGTGCTGGCGGCCTGCAGCCAGTTTTTCCACAAGTTCTTCCAGGACTTCACTCAGGAGCCCCTAGTGGAGATAGAAGGTAAGTGAGGCAGCTCGCAGCTCGCCGAGCATCCCATTCCATTAGTATGCCTCCCGGTGGTTTTGGAGTGTGGGATTGTGGGTATCTTGGGGAATTTGTGTCCAGCTGGAACAGGAAAGCCCTGAACCCCCCCAGACCGTTATCCCCCCAAACTTTACTGTCGGCACTCTGCATTCCGGTAGGGAGCGTTTTCCTGGATTCATCCACCAGACCCAGATTCCTCCATCAGACTGCCAGACTCTAGAGAACCCGGTTCCCCTGCTCCAGAGTCCAGTGGTGGAGCTTTACACCCCTCCTCTGGGTGCTGGGGTCCCGCTCTGTGAGTTTGTGTGGTCTGCAGCTTGGAGGAACAGCACTTACCAGGGCAGATCTAGCAGGACAGACATCTCAGGTTCAGGTTCCAGTGCCCGGCAGGGTGTCAGGATCCGTTCGGCTCTGTGTATCGGAATGTTGAGAAGCCCTGAGTGATTTCTCCTTTCTCTCCAGGAGTGAGCAACTCTGCCTTCCGCCACCTGATGGAGTTCACCTACACGGCCACGCTGGCAGTAAACGGGGAGGAGGAGGTGAACGACGTCTGGCGAGCGGCTGAGTATCTGCAGATGCAGGAGGCCATTAAAGCCCTGAACAACAGGTGATCATTCCCTCACACCCCAGTGTAGATCTGCACACACCGGGGGACGGGTTCTCCTCCCCGCAGCGCAGCGGACCACAGGTATCACTGCACTGGACAGGTACAAATGCAGCGTGATGATTCAGCAGCGTCGATCTCGGAATTAGAAACATGAATTTACAGTTTATTAAAGTCGTTTCAGTCCGTCATGTTCAGTAGTGTGCTCAGTAGTGTGCTCAGTAATGTGCTCAGTAGTGTGCTCAGTAGTGTGCGGTGTTTTGTATTTGGTACTGATATTTTATTATTTAATTATTAATCTGTTGGACTAATAGATCACCACCGTGCAGATCTGTCTTCAGCCGCTAGGTGGCGCTGTTTTAATACCCCAGTAAGTGGAGCTGCCTGCGGCTGTAGATCAGGTTAAAGCCCCATTAGACGTGTGTTCCGCCGCTCCGCATCTCTGCTGTACTGAACCCAGACTCCAGCGCATGGCGTCGCTGTGTGACTCGGCGCGTCGCTGTGTGACTCGGCGCGTCGCTGTGTGACTCGGCGCGTCGCTGTGTGACTCGGCGCGTCGCTGTGTGACTCGGCGCGTCGCTGTGTGACTCGGCGCGTCGCTGTGTGACTCGGCGCGTCGCTGTGTGACTCGGCGCGTCGCTGTGTGACTCGGCGCGTCGCTGTGTGACTCGGCGCGTCGCTGTGTGACTCGGCGCGTCGCTGTGTGACTCGGCGCGTCGCTGTGTGACTCGGCGCGTCGCTGTGTGACTCGGCGCGTCGCTGTGTGACTCGGCGCGTCGCTGTGTGACTCGGCGCGTCGCTGTGTGACTCGGCGCGTCGCTGTGTGACTCGGCGCGTCGCTGTGTGACTCGGCGCGTCGCTGTGTGACTCGGCGCGTCGCTGTGTGACTCGGCGCGTCGCTGTGTGACTCGGCGCGTCGCTGTGTGACTCGGCGCGTCGCTGTGTGACTCGGCGCGTCGCTGTGTGACTCGGCGCGTCGCTGTGTGACTCGGCGCGTCGCTGTGTGACTCGGCGCGTCGCTGTGTGACTCGGCGCGTCGCTGTGTGACTCGGCGCGTCGCTGTGTGACTCGGCGCGTCGCTGTGTGACTCGGCGCGTCGCTGTGTGACTCGGCGCGTCGCTGTGTGACTCGGCGCGTCGCTGTGTGACTCGGCGCGTTGCTGTGTGACTCGGCGCGTCGCTGGTGCACAGCGGGACTAAGTGTTTGATGTCCTCCCGCAGGATGAACGGCGTCACCGTGCTGACCAGGTCGCAGGTCCTGGCCGAGAGGAGCAAAGCCAAGAAGAGGAAAATCGCAGAAACTTCCAACGTCATCACGGAGACGCTTCCGTCCGCCGAGACGGAGACGGTGGAGATCGAGGTGGAGGTCGGAGACGACTCCATCGAGGTGCAGGAGGGAGGGCTGGAGGAGGTGGTGGACGCAGGACGAGCGAACGCAGAGTACGGCCGCACAGCACACAGCAGACCTACACGGTGTTGATGGCGTGTTGATGGCGCCCCCTGCGGTTTGTGTTCAGACCTGGGTTAATAGTGCTGCAGGGTACAGGCTGTACAGCCCAGCGTGCCATCTCGCCCCCTTGTGGGGTTCAGTTTGACTCTGTGTTCAGTCATATCGTCTGTTATTACAGCGCATGTGCAGCTGGAGGTGACTTCAGGCTGTTACTGTGGAGTTCCTGGTGGATGTGTTTCATATGCAGCCAGCAGGTGGCGCAGTCTCTGTACTGTCTCTGCACCAACTGATAAAGTGCCTCACACTGGGGGGATGAAACATCAGACCCGGCACCATGTAGATATGTATTTGTTCTGAAGGCCCGTATTGGCCTGTGTTCTAAGGGCTGGTTCAGCTCTGTGTGTGCTTTTCTGAATAAGGCAGGGCAACCAATCAGAACAGAGCTCATTTACATCTATATATATACACACATGTAGATTAAAGGCCCAGTGACAGAAGCAGTCTGCTGTCCTGTGTAAGGGGTTAAAGAGGTGGGGTTAAAGAGGTGGGGTTAAAGAGGTGGGGTTAAAGAGGTGGGGTTAAAGCTGCGGTGGTCTCAGCTCTCCGCTGGTCTCAGCTCTCCGCTGGTCTCAGGGCTGTGGTGGTCTCAGCTCTCCGCTGGTCTCAGGGCTGTGGTGGTCTCAGGGCTCCGCTGGTCTGAGGGCTGCGCTGGTCTCAGCTCTCCGCTGGTCTCAGGGCTGCGCTGGTCTCAGCTCTCCGCTGGTCTCAGGGCTGCGGTGGTCTCAGGGCTGCGGTGGTCTCAGGGCTGCTGTGGTCTCAGGGCTGCGGTGGTCTCAGGGCTCAGTGTTTTATATTTCTCTAATTTCTCTGTGGAATTTAATTTCAGCTGTTTATCAGTCTGTCACATGACGTGTGGTATTAGCCGTGTACAGTCCTGACCCGCTCCGGTCTGTGTGATGTGTGTAATCACAGTGTTGTCCTGTCCGTGTTCTGCAGCCCCGCCACGGAGTCCTCGGACGACTCGGCTCTGGCTCTCCTGGCCGACATCACCAGCAAGTACCGGCAGGGCGAGCAGCCGGTGCACGTGGTGAAGAAGGGCGAGGAGGTGGTCCTGCAGGAAGAGGCCATGATGGCCACCAAAACCCTGGAGGGCATGGAGGTGGTGGAGGTCCAGATCTCTCAGCTGGACAACATGTTCCGCTGCGATAAGTGCGAGCGCTGCTTCAAGCTCTTCTACCACCTGAAGCAGCACATGAAGACGCACGCGGCCGGCCCGGAGAAGCCCTTCATCTGTAAGCACTGCGGCCGGCCGTACGCGCGGGAGGGAGCCCTCAAACAGCACCTGAACACCTACCACTTCGAGGCGGAGGAGCAGTCCCACCGGCAGAAGAAGAAGGTCCACGTCTGCGTCTACTGCAACAAGCAGTTCGACCACTTCGGACACTTCAAAGAGCACCTGAGGAAACACACAGGTACCGGACCAGCTCACTCACAACAGCTCCTCCCCCTTCAGGCTCCACCCACTCACACGTTCCTTCATAGCTGCTGTTGTGGGGTTGGAGAAACAGTCCAGTGCCGTCCCCCTGGTCAGAAACTGTGTTTATGTGCGGTAGATCATGAATCTGTAATAACGAGGGTCATATCAGGTGTGGTGGGGGCTGTGTGGGGTCGGGGGTGCGCCGCAGCGCTCTGGAGCTGGTCCAGCTTCTCAGTGTGCTGTAATCTGCTCTCTGTGACGTCCGTGCAGGTGAGAAGCCGTTCGAGTGTCCGGACTGTCATGAGCGCTTCGCGAGGAACAGCACGCTGAAGTGTCACATGTCCGCCTGCCAGAACGGGTCAGGGGCCAAGAAAGGGCGGAAGAAGCTGTACGAGTGTCAGGTGGGCTTCAGGTGGCGTCCCACACGCTCACGTCACGTCCTCTCAGTATATAACCCCGTACACACGACGTAGACACAACACTCCATCCATCCATCCATCCATCCATCCATTCGCTCCAGTGTCCTCAATACAGAGAAAGTGTCTGTAGACGTGCTCTATATTAGTGTTTATTGGTGTATGTTAATTTGTTTATTGGAGGGTTTAACAGACTGTAGTAAATGATCTTTATATAATTTAGTAAATGGACCAATAGAAATACGTCAAAGTCACCTGCAAATATTCTTCATTAATTTATGTGTCCATCAGTTAAAACTTCTTCCATAAAGTCATTCTGGAGCTTTACTTTGTGTGTGTCTGCGTGTGTGTGTGCGCGCGTGCGTGTGTCTGCGTGTGTGTGCGCGCGCGCGCGTGTGTCTGCGTGTATATATATATTTTGACATTGAGCTTCTTTACTAAAGTAAAATTAATTATTAAATAAAATTAAATAATAAAGAAAAAAAATAGTAATAAACAATGTTTTTTTCCTTGTTGTTGTGGTTGTTGTTGTTGTGATTGTTGTTGTTGTTGTTTTGTTGTTGTTGTTGTGATTGTGGTTGTTGTTGTTTTGTTGTTGTGGTTGTTGCGTTGTGGTGTTGTGATTGTGGTTGTTGTTGTGGTTGTTGTGATTGGTGTTGTTGTGATTGGTGTTGTGGTTGTTGTTGTTGTGGTTGTTGTTGTGGAGATCTCTGAATATCTCTCTGCTGATGCTCTCAGGTGTGCAGTGAGGTGTTTAACAGCTGGGAGCAGTTTAAAGATCACCTGGTGATCCACACAGGCGAGAAGCCCAACCACTGCACCTTCTGTGATCAGTGGTTCACGGCCCCGCGGGACCTGGGGGCTCACCTGAGGGACCAGCACGGCTTCCAGGTACGGAGGGGCGGGGCTATTCAAATATACACATACCTGAACTCAGAGAAGGCTGAGTTTCTAGCACCATGTAACACCGGCCGTGCCCAGCAGGGGTCAGCCTCACCTCTACAGTGTTCCCTGTGTGTTCAGCTCTTAGAGCTAATCAGCCAGGTGTGTTCAGGTGCCGTGAGAGTGAACGTGTGTCTGATCTGTGTCTAATCGATCACTATCATCATTTCGGTCCTCGCCGGCAGGAGGAGGTGGTGATCGCCGACCCCGCGGCCGTGCTGGCGGTGGCCGGAGTGGAGGAGGGCGAGGAGCGAGTGGTGCTGCAGGACGGGATGAGGGTGGAGCACGTCACGGTGGAGCCGGTGGACGTGGTGGCCGTGGAGGAGGCCGTGGTCCTGGAGGAGGATGCGGCGCTTCAGGCCTCGGCGGAGGAGACGGTGCTGATAGAGGTGGAGGACGAGGGACTGAAGGAGCAGACCATGGAGGTCCACCTGGAGCAGGTCACAGAAGAGCCTCAGCAGGAGCAGGAGGTCCGGACGGAGGAGGAGAGGGACGTATGAGGTTGAGACGGAGCTCACGTTTGGTATTTATTTCTGAAGCAGAGCCACTTTCCCTCCTCTCCGCTCCGCTCCGCCAGCCGATGCTGCAGGAGGGCCGGAGCGCTCAGCCGTGGCCGTTCCTGAGGTGGCAGCGCCTGATCCGTGTTCCGGTGAAGAGGAGGCGGGTGGGCGGACGCTCTGCTGCTCCAGAAGCTGTTATTTTTGTACGCTGTGTTGGAGGCCTGTTTCTGAGACTGGATGACTGAAAGGGCTTCAGTTAAGGTGGACCTGTAGATGAGTTCCGCGCTGGCTCCGCTCTGGTGCCTCTTCTCCTGCAGCTGGACGCGGTCAGCCTCTCTCTGCCTCTCGGAGGACATTCAGACAGCTCAGGAACCTGAATGTCCCTTATCGTTTTACATCGTTCAGATTGTTATTCATTTGTACAGAGCAATAAAGCACCAAATGAAATAGGGAAGGACGTGACCTGCCCTTTATACACCGCGGGACTTTTATTTTGCCTTTGGTGTTTGTGTTTCCTGGAAGTGAAAGCCATACAACACACACACACACACACACACACACACAGTACATACACACAAGGACTTTTATTTGTCTAAGTGAAAGTTAACAGCTAATAACGTTTGCAAAATACTGAATAGTATAAACATATGAATATTAATATTAAATCATAATAATAATTATATAATGTTAATTTATACCATCATCATCTAAAGAACAGCTGCACCCAGAAGGAGGTGTGGGACT
>JAVGWN010003530.1:0-10238 GCA_034552555.1 Semaprochilodus insignis | reverse complement strand
GTCCCATTGGAGTGTCCCATTGGAGTGTCCCATTGGAGTGTCCCATTTGGACTGTCCCATTTGGACTGTCCCATTTGGAGTATCCCCAGTTTAACATGTGGAGGGTCTCTGGTCAGTAGACAGGACTGCAGCTGTCAGTTGCTGTGAGAGACAGTACTCGGATGTTTGGGGCTTTGAACTGGAAAAGCTTTCCTTAATGTGGCCGAGTGTTTGGGACTTTGGGGAATCCCCGCTGCTGGAGTTAGCCTTATCCGTCTCTTCATCTGTCTGCTCGACCAGCACTCTTAAAGAAATAGCCAAACGTCAGATTCAGACAACACACAGCTCGTGTGTGGTGTGTGCTCATGTACTCGTCTTTTGTTGCAGTTTTATTGTGGAAGACTTTTCATGTGTCGGAGCGGAAGCAGCCTGTGGAACGCAGCGAGTGTTGACCTCAGAATTGGAGACTTGTGGGTAATGGTAATGAAGGAACAGATGTAGTTTCAGGGTCTGTTTTTTTTGCTGTTCTAATACAGGTGTGAGGGTGTCAGTGTTTCTGTGCTGCAGCTGCAGTGACGCACCTGAACACGCTCCAACACGTTTACCTGAGGCACATCACAAACGACCTAGTGATTCATTATTCCGCTCAGAAATCCATGCTCAGAGTACCACTGAACATTCCAGACAAAATATCAGCATCATCATTGTACTGTGATTTATTCCGTTCCTGTACACTTTGTGATCTGTTATAAACATCTATAATCAATAAAGGCCAATCATGTGATGCAGCCGTGTCCATCATCTGTAGAGAGAGAGAAGGAAGGAGAGAAAAAGCAGAAGAGCCGCGGAGTATGGGAAGTGTTAAGACTGTATCAATATCCATTTAGTTCTGAGAAGATAAGAGGTTTCAAGAATGGCGCCACTCCCGCACCACCCACTCACTTTCACCTGTTCCACACCTGTGTTTGTATGTTAGAGAGGAAGTGCAGTAAGTATTCTTTGACCTCTCACTGTATTCGTAGGTTGAGTGTATAACCCGCTCTAAATGTCGGTATTGAGGCATAAACGGTGTCGTGTTTTCCACTCTCAGTACAGTACAAAGACGTTAGTGGGCGGAGCCTGTAGATAGTGACTGACCTGAGCTGACTGAGGGAGTACGAATGTGTTTGGGTTGTTTTAAATAACATTCCAGCCTTAAATAGCTGCACTGACTCAGACACTGCTGTAAGGAGCCGAGTGGACCACATGTACCACAGTAAACTAATATCTCTCTCTCTCTCTCTCTCTCTCTCTCTCTCGCTCTCGCTCTCTCTCTCTCTCTCTCTCTCTCTCTCTCACAAACACCCCCCCCCCTTCTGTCAGAGGAAGATAAAAGATGCAGGACAGATGCATGCTTGGAAATGACCTGCTTCTCCCCAGGAAAATGGTTTGGTTTACTGAAAGGGTGAATAAACACATGTAACATGCCTGAGTGTATTTCTCAAGAGAGAGCAGTGTGCGAAACTTACTGGCATTTCAGTCATGAACACACTTGACCTATCCTCTGCCCACAACATTTTTGCAACTCTTGTGAGGTTGAACAAATATGGTAAAACTTAGGCCCAAGTTACATTCACCCTGTGGCTTTTAGGTTGGAGTTTAGATTCACTACATAATGTGAAGTTGCTAGTTTAAAATGTATCTGTATTAAGCTGGATCATGTTCTTTGTTGCAAATCTTGTTGGGAATAACAACACATTTCCCGTCATGCTAATATTAGTATGAATAACAGCTGTAAACACTACACTCAGAATGACAGTGTGTAACAGCATTTCATTTACCTACAAAATAAATGTCATTTGAAATTAGTATATTATATAGTATATTTCTATATTTTGATATAACCGGAGTTAAGGGTATTTGGTGTATTGCTGCATGTTTCATTATAAAGGGAGCATAACTGGTCCTGTTGACTTAATTTGGGGCAGCATACTATGTGCAGTGTTGAATGTTGACACTAACAACAATGTTGTGTGTCAGATTATTGTGATACATGTAAAAATAATGATATACCTTATATCCTTATCACTAAGTGGGATGCCACAATGCCTCCTTACAATTAAAGGAATCTTCGATAATGTTCTGAACAGTTTGCTCTACCTTCTAACGGCTGTTGTAATACATTTGTGGCTGCCACCTGGAAATGTCTTTTGGTTTTGGTTTCTTAATGACAGCAATCATGGCTGGTAGGCCGCTCGAACAATACAGACCTAAACTTCTGGTCTGTTCTCTGTATCCACCAGCCGTAGAATAAAAAACTTCATAGTGGATACAGAGAAATGGAATAAATATGATTATGTATTGAGTTTTCTGGTCGATTTTGAGTTGAGATTTGCTAAATTATACAGAAAACAGAAAAATGATGTCGTCACGCTTCAGCAGGGTAAACAGGCTGAGAGAAATGGCACATACATGCACCTAGATAAAGATGCCGATTAGAGCCCAGTCGATCTTTTAAATGATATTGATGACCCTAATCTGCAAAAATATTTCTGATAATGCCAGACGTTTATTATCAGGATCTCTCAATAGTAGGGTGAACTCTTAACAGTTGTGCAAATAGGAGTCACCAGTGTTCAGTTCAGTGCACTGACCTGCTTAATTTTATCAGCTTTAATGTTGCCGAAATGTACCAATTGGAACATAAACACTAACATTACATAACACTACCATTTCAGAAGCTAATCCAATGGTTACTTCTTTATACAACAGCAGGCATTTCTGTGAGCCCTGCTGGGATGGCTGGGATGGTTTTAGATATGGCCTTACTGTCAATGGCAGTGCTGACCATAGAAAGGAATCATATAATGATGCAAGAATTAAGGAAGCAAAGAGTCAAGTGGAAGAAGGAATCTTTGTGGCTGGAATAGGATTTTACCAGGGATGTGATGTTCTGCCGAGCATGCTGTCAGTTTCCATGACAGATGGATGCCACAAGTTCATTCTAAGTCTTCAGTCTATTCGACTGTATTGTGGAGAACACTAATCTTTTCAGATCATACCCTGGTTTCACAAACTGGGAAAAAATGGCGCAGGCAAGGGTGCAAAAAGAAAACTGCTATGTGTTCAGTACCAAAGCTTGCTTGTTAAATGTAATTATATTGAACGTATGATAATTGTGTTGCTTTTCATTTGTAGATGGACGTAATTTTTACGTCTACCTCCCCCGTTTATATCAAGAGTGTAAGTCTCTGTTCAATATTTAAGAAATTTGACCCCTGGGAACTGGCAACTGACACAACTGACAGTGATATCTGGCAAATGCACTGTATAGCTAAAATTATGGGAGTATAAAATTAAAACCTGAAATATAAATTTGAAACTCTATCAACTGATGTTATTGGTTAGCTGAATTTTCAGACACTCAAAATCAGTGTTGGCCACAAATTCTCATATTGCTCAGGCTCTAATGGCAAGTTCAGCTTGAATCAGCTTCAGAGTCCCTGCAGAGTAGCAGCAGGGTACCTGACAATTGGTGACCTCAAGTGACCACTGACCCGCAGACGTTCACTCACTCTCTCTCTCTCTCTCTGCTCAGAGGCTGAGAGAGTGGAGTGGATTTTCTCTGGTGCTTAATGTGCAGCGCATGACCTCTCTGACTCACACTGGACTGAAGTCATTTAATAATCTCTGTTCTGCTCTCTTGTCTCTCTTTGTCTCTATCACACACACTTACACACACACACACACACGCTTACACACATACGTCTTTTTTTCTTCTTCTCTCTGCTACTTGTCTCTCTTGCTCTCTTTCATACTGTCTGTCACGCACACACAGTCTCTATCAGCTGTAGCAGGGAGAAGATTAATCCACAGGAGGCGTTGCAGCTGCTGTCCTCTGCGCGGCTCAGCCTGAAGAGTCTAGCCACCAAAGCTAAAGTCAGTACCAGACCTCCTCCTACTCTCTGTCCATTCACTGAATGCAAAGAATATTGTGTTATGAAATTCTAAGCTCAAGTAACGAAAATGTGCCAATGAGGCATATTAATGTAAAAAGGCATATAAATAGTGTAAGTTTTAATCAATAAATTGTAGAGCTTGCTTCAAAATAGAGCTCTTGATTTTTCACACTATGTTCCAGTGTGACCTGTAGTGCTGTGGTTCTCACTCTCCAAGCATTACTAATTCATAATCATCAAATAATTAAAGCTGGTGAGACCTGTGAAACTTCAAGTGCTACCATTTCAGCATTTGCACTCAGGCCACCGAGTTAGAGTCTATGCAAATGTGAACACGTCAAACAAACTCAGACTTCTCTAAACTGCCCCAAAAAACTCAGACCACCTCTAGAGGTTGTCTTAGTATGGTTTGTTTCTGGTGCTTATAGCACTTCAGTGGGTGAAAACAGACCACCAAAGATCATTGAAGGTTCTGCAAGAATAAAGTCTGGCCTGTAAACTCATGTGACAGGGGTACAGTGCTGACATATTACAGCACTAAAATGCGAGAGCCTGTTGTGTTTTAAGCTGCTTTCCCACAGAACACTGAATGATTGAAAATTCACAGCTGCTCTTTCAAACACATCATTTTCATTTGGGTGGGTGGTGCAGATGCAAAGTTTCGCCCCGTGGAGCTCAGCAGCAGGCACAGCGAAAAGTGGAATCTGCTGGGGCAGACATGCAGGGTCGTTTTTTGGGGGGTTTTTTTCGACCAAATCTCAGCAGCCAATAGGAGGGCAGTAGACGTGTCTGGTAGTTCCTCCTAAATCTCACTTAAATTGTAAACACAAAAAAGCATTCCCTTTGAGGTTCCCTTGAACGGAGGTTTACTGAGAAAGCTTACTGAAACCTGGTTAAGTATGAGCTCCTTCTGTACTCATGTTTGTTTGATTTCCTGTCCTCAGCAACTCTACACTGACGTTTCTACCGGAGAAATCCATGACGACCTGAAAAATGACGTGACAGAACTGGAACAGCTTATCACAGAGCTCCAAGACCTGAGTGCCCAGCTGCGCAGCCAATCAGAATAGCCTTTTCACTACAGGCAATCTTTTCTTCATCCAGCCTATGGTATAATAATGCCGTGCCTTTTAATCCTAGACATGGATTAAAACTAGTTGTGGACTGAAGTATTGAAGTAAGGATATTTTATAGTTTCAAAAAAATGTGTTTGGGTAGCAGGCCTGAACTATAACGATGCTTAACATTAGTTAGGACAATGAATCAACAGTGTTAAGCTAAGCATAAAGTCATATATTAGTGCTGATCAAAGTCTGAGATGCTTTACACCTAGGATATATGCCTATGATGTGTAACTCTGTGCATATGGAAGCATTTCAGAGATTTCTTCATCATCTGGTAGCATCTTTTTGCGTGGACAGCGCTCATTAAACAGTCATCATGAGTGGTTAAACAGGGTTTAATGTGTCTATGTACAAAGACTGGTCGAAACCAGCCTTTGATACTAGCCGCTCTTCTGTCCTGTTATGGGATCTTGTGCTGTTGCTCAATGTTCCATGCAGGGACCTCCAACTACTGGAGCCCAGTTTGACATTTTTCTTCTTGTCCAGATGTTGTTGGGTAGGAACCAACACTCGCTGCACCCAAAACAAAATGCCATTCTACCACAACAAGAAACTCCCTTCTGACATGCACAAAGTTATTGACAACGATGTTTCATTTGTATGGCTTTGTCTATGATAATAAATGATTTTCTCTTCTCTTTCTGTTTTCTACTGTACAGTCCATCTTAACATCTATTGAAGAGGCATTAATTAGAACTGTGCTATGTTCCTTGTATCACTGCTCTTCTGATAGTCTGCAAGTCCCAGTACTGTGACAGAAAGGGTGTTCAATTAACAGCATCGCAGAGCGACATAACGTGCATTGTCTTCGCTTTCTGCTGTAGCAAAGCTGGAAGGTGGATTTAAACAGTTTCTGCTTTGGACCCGTAACAAGCCCTTGTCCTTCTTTCTGTGATTTGTGGATGAGAGAATCCCAATATTTATCTCCTTCCTTTCTCCCTTAGATGGAATACATTTTTGTTCTTACATAATTTCAAACTCGGTTCCATCTATTTAGCGTACAAACAGTTGACCGAAGAGCTTTCGGGGCATTCTCGGGACTGTGTTGTGGAGTAATACCCCACTGAGTTATTCTTACCAGTTTACCAGGAAAACAGCTTTAAATATTTTGAAGTTTTTTGATTAACCCTTTGTTACTTTGGCAGCAGTATCCTGTTATGTCATTCTCCGGGGAAGGAAAGGAATTCAGTCCTCTTCTCTGACTGACTCAACTTCTTATAGCCGTCTTACTGCAGGCCTCCCGTGAGAAATGACATAGCTCTTATGTCATGCGGGTGAATGTAACTTCATGAGTGAGATTTATGAGACTATAATGACAAAGCTGTTCATTTGCGAGGCGCTCGTGCAGCTTTATTCCAGAAAGTAACACGAGTTCTGTTCAGCTGTTTGTGGGAACGTCAAGCTTCAGTTACCGGAACGTTCTGAGAGCGTTGGGAGAATGTTGCCCATTAGTTAGGAACTCTTGGAACGTCAGGAACCAATAAACACGAGGCTGACACTGAACAAACATCCTGTGTCTGCATCCGAGACGGACTGACCTAAGTGCTTTCAGAGATTACGTAATGGAGCTGAGAAACAAGTGTGATATTAATCCAGCAATGCCACGCGCGGCCTGCTGGTTACTGTTACTGCCTTTCCCTCTCGGAGCGCTTTCCCTATCAAGCCTCTCGAGTGAGAATGAGCAGTGGATTCCAACACCTCAAGAAGATGGGCTGCACTGGAGTTGGGCAGGGAATGACAGAGGAGTCTGAGAGGTGAAAACCTTACAGCCTTGTTTCCTCCAGGTCTCTCCCACTCCATCCTCAATCAAACAGAGACTAGAACCTCCTCCAAACCCAGGCTGCTTGGGGCTAGTGCTTGTTGTCTCCTTTTAGGGAAAGCGAATACAACTTTGTCTGTCTCTGGAAAACCGGTTACAATCACAGTTGACGTTTCATTGCAGCCGACCAGATACAGAGTGAAGCACAGTGGACAATAAATACCAACAAGGTCGTACCTAGAGGAGCCTAGAGTGACCTTGAAGAAACCCTTAGTAGAAGTTCACTGCCTTAGTGCTGCCTACAAGGAGGAGATGACTTAGCAGCTGCCATACAGATATTCACCATTGAAACACTGTTAGCACTGTATTCTGGGCCAGGTTACAAGACACCGGTGTCAGTAGCTGGATAGCTGTGCAGAGTATAGCGATTACCTCTGCCACCCACTGAGACAACCCGTTTTAATGGAGGAACCCCCTTCATCCTGCCACTGAAGCAGACAAATAACTGGTCTAATTGATGAATGTCCACAGTCAAGCCCACATAATGCCTCAAGGCCCAGTCTGGGCATAAAAGGGGGGCAGTGAGTGTCTGCTTGTATTCAGACAGTTACATGTGCAATGTACACATTTAATGCAGGTAATCGCTAGCAGGAGGGAGTTGTGCCTGTGTCAGCGGTTTGAAGGGTAGGCTGCACAGAAACTCAACACCAAGGACAAAAATCATAGCAACATATGAAAATATTTTCACATCTCGTCAATTGAGCCATATGTGCCTCACAAGGATTCAAACCATAATGACCTGGAGCTTGTCAAAATTGGGTCTGACTGTGTAACAGGAGTAGGGCCTTGTCACTTTGACTGACCGAGACCGTCCAACTTCAATCCGTGATGCTGTCACTGATGAAGCCTACTCATGCATAACCCTGGGTGGCTGCTTGACGGTTCCTGCTCTGCTGTGTTCAGAGTGCATGATGTCCACAGCTAGAGCAGTACTTCTGGACCTCATGTTGTTCCAGATGTGACTACACAGCCTACATCTGTACACCATGCAGTAGTGGTTGGTGACCCCGATGTTTTGAACATGTAGATATTATCCCTTCTCCGGAGTACCTCTGGTGTTGATTCCCTCTCACAAAGAGGCAGTCATAACAGACACACACCCCTCTGTCAGGTTTGGGGTCGGTTATGGGAGTAACATGCGCTGTACCAATCCTGCCTTGGCGCTAAATAGCTGCATGGGTTCTCAAGAGAGGCTTCACATTTGCAGACTGGAAAAGGGTTCTTGGTGCGCCGCTGAGTTATAGGCCTGAACCAGGATATTATCCGTGTGTCTCCACATAATTGCTTCACAGTTGAACCGAAGGGTTTCCTAGAAGGAAACTACTTAACAGGCCAAGCAGGCATTCTCAGGGGGCATTCTCTTCCGGTCATAATGACTGCCATGGTTGCTAGCACTGTTGCCGCAATAACTGGTTGCACCCATGAAAAGAATTCACAGCCACCGGACATAATTGGAGTCAAGTCAGAGGAGGCATACTCCGGAGCTGAACGAGAATGTGTGAGACAGAGACACATTGTCGTTTTCTGTAATCGTGTTGACACCAAAAACCTCGGATGATGCATACGTGTAGAGGAAGGAGGGGTTTCATACCACTAAAGTGAAACTTCAGGAGCCTTTTCCACAGGTATTGTGATACGAGCTTTATTGGACTTTGTTGGATGATGCAAAGATTGGCAGCCTGTACAGGGTGTTTCCTGCCTTCAACCCAGGAGTGCTGGGACAGGCTCTAGCACCACCACGCCCACCCCGAAGTATAAAGCATGAGCATAACTCTGCTGTCCTAAGGCCCAGTGCTGTCCTTTTTCATACTCCTTCTTTCCCCCAGCGCATGTTAGTTGTGTGCTGAGTGCATTTTAATGGATTGATGTTTGTCAGAAAGGGTGTCTGAACCAATAAGAGAGATTCACCTTTATTTTCATTGTGCAGAGTACAGGTACAGAGTCAACGAAATGCAGTTAGCATCTAACCAGAAGCGCAAAATACAGTGTTATTTAGCTATAAAGTGTAGGAAAGTAACGATAGCAAGTAATGCAAGGTTACAATATGTACAATTATGGACAGAGGAGCGGTTGAAAAATACAGATGTTAATATAAATATAATATACACATGTACAGAGTGAGTGGAGAAACTACAATGTAGGTTGTATGTACTGTAAGAGCAACAAATGTGCAGAGTAAAGATACATGACAGTGAGTGTATGTACAGTAACTGCAGATAAGAATACTACAGTAATAGAATGTGAATTATGAATAGTGCATAACGGCATAAAGTACAGTTCAGTGCAGTGATGCAGTTAAAGTGGCGGTGTGGACTTCAGCAGGGTCACAGCCTCAGGAAAGCAGCTCCTCCTGAGCTTGCTGGTGCAGGAGCAGAGGCACCTGTACTGCCTGCCAGATGGGAGGAGGGTAAAAGGTCTGTGATTAGGATGAGAAACGTCCTTGATGATGTTTCTCGCCTTGCCCAGACAGCGCTTATGGTACATGATCTCAGTGTAGGGTAACTGGGAGCCTGTGATGTGTGTTGGTGTTTTCACCACCCGCTGGAGTGCTTTGTTGCCATTCCACACTGAGATGCAGTTTGTGAGTATGCTCTCAATGGTACAGCGGTAAAAGTCCACCTGGGACACAGGCGAGCTTTCTTGAGGCTTTGGAGGAGTTTAGGGACCAACTGAGATCATAAGAAATGTAGATGCCCAAGAACTTGAAGCTAGATACACGCTCCACTACAGCTCAGTTGATGTAGTTGGGGCAGTGTGTCAGGCTCCTAACCCTCCTGAAACCCACAGTGATCATCTTGGTTTATTGAGTGTTGAGCGCCAGGCTGTACTCATACCATGCGGCCAGGTGCTGCACCTCATCCCGGTAGGCTGTCTCATCGTCACCTCTGGTCAGACCTATCACCGTGGTGTCATCTGTGAACTTGATTATGGAGTTGGAGTCATAAACGGGAACACAGCTACTTAAAAAAGCCATTCCCGTGCATGAATGAGTGGCTTTCGCCTGGTTCTAGCATTCATGTATAGAACTCACCTAAAACTGAACTAAATGTGAATTGATGATGCTAAAAGGCAGTTTGGGAAGCTTCACAGAGTAAATGTCTACTAGCAGCCAGTTCAGGTAGCCTCCATGTCAGGGTAATCCAAGCTAGGGAGTCAGTACACTCAAGACTTCAGCAGGCAATGTTGAGGCTCCGACATAGTTGCCAGGCTTTATGCAAACAAACCACTGTCAGGCAGAAACGACAATATAAGCCTTTATGGTTACATGCATTATAGTGCCTAGCTGTGTGATTTTGATGGTGTTCAAAAGTACGCCAGGCACAGATGAACAAAGAGTATCCACAGTGAAGGAACTTTTGAATGGCAGGATGGCAGAGC
>JAVGWN010003528.1:0-10240 GCA_034552555.1 Semaprochilodus insignis | reverse complement strand
AAAAATTATACTGACAAATTGACAATGCACACACTGATGCTTTAATGTGGTTGCTACTAGTATTCTTAGCTACGCCACACAGTATTGTGTATTTAGTACTTAACAACCTGATATGATTTAATCATAGAAACCTACATTACAGGTTAGCTTTCTTTACAGAAGAAGAAAAAATAGCTGGTGACTAATTCTGCAGGGGATATGAACACATGAAGCACCAGCCCATTTCCAGAACTTCATATTACCCAATGACACATTATTAATAGCGTTATTTTGTCACAGTGCAGCCAAAACCTTTTCATGTCTATTTTGCCTGTTTAGTTATGAATTATGATGAACAAACCAATAAAACTGGTACAGAAATCATGTACAATCAAAATGGGAACCATTATGCTTTCAATTTTCAATGTTTATAACTATTTTCAGGGTCTACTAGAGTTGGTCTAGATAAGCTTCAATTTTCCAAAAACACAACATTTTCTCATACTGTAAATCTGTATTCACTCTCTTTATGAAACGTTGTGTTAGAGCTCCTGTGTCTTTAAGCCCCACCTCCCGCAGAGCTTAGTCTGCTCTAAGGGGTCAACTTGGCCACTCAGTTCTGACTGGTAAAAAACCAGAGTGGCAGTCCTGCCAAGTTTCTCCCTTACAGCGCCGTGGCTATTCTGACAGTGGGGACGGTTCTGCTGTATCAGTTTGACCAAGAGTCTGATCAGCTATTTTTATTTATTTATTTATTTTTTAATTAAATGGGACAAAATGGGGAGGGGGGGAATAAAAAAAAGGCTGCCTATTTTAATGACATCAAAAAATAAAATACAGTCAAATCAAATAAACAACCAAATCAAATTCAGAGGTTCTCAGAATACGGCCTACAGAAGCTGTTTCTCTAACCATAAAACCAAACAGAATTAATTTTAATAAACTGCAAATTGAATTAATATCCTTTTGTTCCTGGGCAATCTGAGGACGTTCTGTCACCTGTTAATGATGCGCCTGTGCACCACTTTCAGGATGATGATTCTCTCTGTGCAGTCTTTGAGGAACTCTGTCATTCTGTTCTTCAGGTGAAGTTTGGTCTCATGCTTGGCCATCACTTTGAGGTTGTCCCATGAGGTCTTACACTTCCGCTCCAGCTGAACCAGATTGTCGGACAACTGCTCAAAGTCGACCTGAAAGGAGGACAAAAGAAGAGCCAAATCATAAAAGCATGACTAGGTAGGTTTTAAAGACTGCGGCAAAGGCACGCACCAGTTACACACAGACACAGACCTACAAATACAGAAGATACATGATTCTTCAGATGGACGTCTTAACTTGCCCAATACGTACAACAGAAAAAGCTACTGGAGAGTAAAAATATGATCTGCATTTGTCCAAATGACAACAGGAATTCCTTTTAAGGGCAAAACATACAAATGTATAACTAATATAGTCAGCATATTTATTGTTGAATGACAGGTTTGCGAGGCCTACTTTGGCAGATCTGGTGATGGCGGAGATTTCTGAGTAGACGTCTGTCGTGTCTGGGAAATTGTCCACCACAAAGTTACAGCAATGATGCAGCAGAGACTGCCTGTGTACCGTGTCCTTCACCTCAGTTACCTTCTCCAGGTAGTTCAGCTCAAACCCCTTCGCCTGCCAAAGACACAAAACAGTGAGCACCTCACTTAGGAGAAAGGTTCTTACTCTGTGAAGGAAAAATAAATTGTTCCAAAGCAGACATAGTTTATACACTGAAAGAGATGATGCAATAACAGTTTATAGTTAATAACTATGCATATGCAATTTAAGTATGTTACTTAACACTGACAACTTAAATCACTGTAAAGGGATGTACAGTTTGTGTCTGTTTGTCTCCGTCTCTGACACACAGGCACAGGCACATTTTGCCTCTATATGCAATTACAGTCCTTTGCATTTATGTATTAATGTTTAAAGATGGAAAACGTAATTATGCAAAAAAGTAATTTAACAGTAATTACATCTGTTGTAAACCTACAGGCAGGCTTTCACACAACCTATACACCAAAATCTTTCCAATTTAAAAATGAGGGAATCCTATTCTGATGGTGCACAAACTACAGGCACCCTAGAAGCCAGCTAGTTAAAGTTACTGCAAGTAAGCCAAAATATCACATCTCTATTAATTAGCCTCCACAGCAGTGGCTATGCTAAACACTCAGGATTTCTTAATCACTGTTGAATTCGCAGCGATTATATGATGTAGTCATGTCATGCAAGCTGGGTATTGTACACTCAAGTTAGAAAAGGGATATGAAACTGGATAGGACAGGAAATTGCAAATTTTGTCAAGCCAACATACAAGATGCTAGTTTTTAGCCAGAATGCCAGGTTCATCACAAACACATGCAAATATTTCTGTTTAATCTGCATATTAGTTTATTTTTTGGAACTTTCAAGTATTTTGATTCTGTTGGGTTCTGTCGGATTTATTATTGGCCAACACACTAACAACCCACCCACCCACCCGCGTGCGTGCGTGCGTGCATTTATGTGTGTATATATTCACTGAAAGCATTGACAAAAAATGCTCACAAAATCACTTGACATATCTAAGCTAGAAATAACTTTTTTAACATTTTTGCCCACCTTATAGTGGCCTTCTTTTTGAAAGTCAAAGCCAATGGGCCCAAGTTTTTTCTTAAACTTGTTCCTGAGAAAAGTCCTAAGAAAAAGTCTGTCACATTCATGACGTGTTCTGAACCTCAGAATTGTTCGCACCTTTGTCCTGGAGTGTGCTTAGATTCTGTTCTTACCCAGAAATGAATCCCAAAAATGAAAACACTGGTGAATGCCGGTGATCCATATTTCAAGATGAAATGTCTTCTTTAGAACAGCTGGTGAATGAGCCCCAACGTCATTAAGTGATTTCGAATCTAATTTACCCCCGAACTGTAAAACCGAACATCACAGGGTTCTTGGCCTTAATGACCATTAATTTTTTCCAACTATGCAGCAGAACTACCCTTTGATAGAAACAGCACGGTACCACTGAGTTTAGACCCATTACTGAGCACCTGTAGCAACACAACACAAAGTTACATAGTAGAAAAAGGTATTGACTGGAATAAAGCGATTTCACATTCCACACGGCCTTAAAGTAACCATTATCTCCAGGTCCATCAGTCAGCCAGTCTGTCTGAAGGTCATCACACCTGGCCCGTCAAACTTCACAGCTTACAGTCCGGCCATAGCAAACGTGCAGAGTCTTAATCGTCTTTCCCCGACACGGTTCAGCAGACAGACAACAGCAAAGGATTACTGTAGCCACGCCGTGCTGCTTATGTGTAAAGTGTGCCAGGCTTTGGACCTGCACACCTGGCCTTGAAGCATGCATCAGATTTCTCACATGGCTCGTTTGCAGCATCAAGGTGAACTAGCCACTGTACTTACGCTGGAGCTGTTGAGAAAGTTGCCGATGGCCAGCAGGGTTGCTAAGATACGCTTGAAGGTTTTGTTCATGGCAAGCTGCTCCATACCAAGCTTCAAGTCGAAGAGGGGCTCAGCTATCTCCTACGGGGCAAACCAGAGAGGGGACAGGGGGTTTCAGAATTTGACAACAGGGCATGCTCAACAAAGTAGAATTAATGCCTGAGCAGCAAAAAGATCATCTCCAGTCGACAATATACACGGTTGAGTCACATTATTATGACCACCGGCTAATATCCAAAGTAACCGTCAAGTGCAGCATGGACAGCACCTAGACAGGCTGACAGTGACTCAGTAAGGTCCTGGTAGGTTGTCACAGGTATCCGGAGCCATGCTGACTACAGTGCATCCCACAGCTGCTGGAGGGTGTGTTGGGGAAGATCAATAGAGCGAACACGACGATCGAGGTGGTCCCACAGATGCTCAATTAGGTTAAGTTCTGGGGAATTAGGGGGCCAGGGTAGGTCTTGGTCATGCTCTTCCAACCAGTGTCGGACATTTCTAGCTGTGTGATATGGGGCATTGTCTTGCTGGAAGATCCCATCTGCCCCAGGGAAGACAATCAGCATGTAAGGGTGTACGTGATTGGAAATGATGGATTCATACCCAAATACTCGGCCTATTGCACACCTTATATATCCACCAAGCCAGCTCACAACACATGATTCCCTTCATGAGCTATGCGCTGCCAAAAGTAGGAGGTGGTCATAATGTGACTCGACTGTGTACATAACCTGTAACCTGTTTGAAATCACATACATGTGCAAAAAAAAGGGTACTTTTTGCCTCATGTTTGTCCTTTCATCTTAATAATAGCTTGAAAGTCCATCAGATAATGATATCTTCCCATACTGTCTATACCCATGATAAAAGAGGCAAACTGAGTTATTAAAGCTACACTATACAAGTTTTAGAGACAGTGGAAACATGCTACCGCATGCAAATATAGGGGAAAAAATATATAGGAAACATTTTGCACCATTGGTTGTGCTTTGAACCCATTACCCGAGCAGATGAATCTGATTGCTTTGAAAGGGTATTCAAAGAGAACTGGTAATTGATGTGGGTCTCTTGAGGATGTGAGTGAATTTTTTATAATGGCAGTTTTGCTTTTGAGACCTTTGAGCCTGTGCATGTGAATACACACCGATCAGCCATAACATTAAAAGCAACTCCTTGTTTCTATACTCATTCTCCATTATATCAGCTCTAATTATCAACCACCAAGTACCAAATGGATGCACTTTGTAGTTTTACAATTACAGACTGTAGTCCATTTGTTTCTCTGCATACTCTGTTACCCTGTTCTTGAATGGTCAGGACCCCCACAGAAGAGCAAGTATTATGTGGGTGGTGTATCATTCTGAGCACTGCAGTGACACTGACGTGGTGGTGGTGGTGGTGTTGTGTTAGTGTGTATTGCACTACTATGACTGGATCAGACACAGCAGTGCTGCTTGAGTATTTACACACCTGAGAATAGTCCACCAAGCAAAACGATCCAGCATCCTATGAGGAGCATCCTGTGACCACTGATGGACTAGAAGGTGACTAAACAAACTGTGCAGCCGCAGATGAGCTATCGTCTCTGACTGTACATCTACAAGGTGGAGCAGTAAGGTAGGAGTGTCTACTAGAGCGGACAGTGAGTGGACACAGTGTTTAAACACTCCAGCAGCACTGCTGTGTCTGATCCACTCACACCAGCACAACACACATTAACACACCACCAGCACGTCAGTGTCACTGCAGTGCTGAGAATGATCCACCACCCACATAATACCTGCTCTGTGGTGGTCCTGACCACTGAAGAACAGGGTGAAAGAGGGCTAACAAAGTATACAGAGAAGGAGATGGACTACAGTCTGTAACTGTAGAACTACAAAGTGCTCCTATATGGTAAATGGAACTGATAAAATGAACAATGAGTGCAGATACAAGGAGGTAGTTGTAATGTTATGGCAGATGAATCTATAAACCTGCAGGACGCAGTCTGAATAACATCTACAAAACCCAACCAGGTGCTTCGGTCTTAAATCACCGTTTCATGCTTTACAGGGTGATTTACAGCAGCTGAGTCCCTGAATGAATGAATACATCTGATTACTCACCAACTACAGAAAAGGTGTTGATGCACAGTTCACTAACTAAAAGCACTCTATAAAGCTTTACTGTATCATGTTAACATGATACACATGGTCATTCAGACAGACTAAAGCATTCTACAGTTGGATCAGGTGTGTTGGGAGCAGGGCAAACACTAAAATGCACAGGGCAAGGTTTTTTTTTTTTTTTTTGGTTTTTTTTCCAGGACCAGGTTTGGGAAACACTGGGGTTGAGGTAATGTGGCCCTTGTTTCACTGTACTGTTTCCTATTTCACTATTTCACTAATAGTCCTATTTCACTTTGTGCAAAAACTTTCTGCACAAATGGAGCTGAATGATGGAGGGGCTGTTTTGGCGCACAACTGGGTGGGGGGAGGCGAGGGGTCACAATGAAAATGAAGAGCTCAGTGACCTTCTCCAGGCTCTCGTAGTTCAGTTTGTAGGCCCAGAGTTGCAGGCGTGCTGTGAGGCCACTGATAGAAGACAGAGTGAGCAGGAACTGCTCTGCTGTTCCTAGTGGCATGTCCGGATTGGCCAACTGTGCCTCCTGGATCTTCTGCTTCTCCTCTTCTGTTGGAGTCATAGTCAGGATTTTCTACAGGGTGGAGTGAGAGAAGAAACAGAATGAGGCTAAAGCTTTACATAAAGCGGCGTCTCATCGCCACTCTTCCAAGTGTACTCTGAGAAATGTGTACAACTGCTGCTCTCTTGTGGATGAAGTGAGAAGTGCAGTACCTCAATCCCCTCTTTACTGATGGCAAATTCATCAAAGTTGAGAATAGCGGTTTTGATGACGTGCACAGCAGGTAAAACAGTCATGCCGATGTTGATGGCGTTGCTCCTCTTAGGGTCGAGAACAACAATTTCCGGCCTCTTCACATCAGGACCTTTCTAAAGAGCCAAAATAAGAAGCAATTTACATTAGTAATAGGCTTGATCTCCAATAACAGCATAGCATGAATTCTAGGTACTGTTGTCATATGAGCTCAAACAAACGGGAAACATGCTCTTTGGCAGCGACATAAATGAGGGATTTTTAAATCAACCTTTTTTGAATTTGTTTTTTTTTGTTTGTTTACATGCCATTTTATTTATACATGTCATGTGATATATTTAATATAATATTTTTTAATATTCAAGAGGGCAAAAAAAAAAAAGAAACCTCAAACATTGTTGCTCCATCTTCAAATACAAATTTCACATTGACAAAAGAGGTTGGTGAAACAGGCTGCTTGTTGATATTTCAGCTACCCTAATATAAATAAATAGCAAATAAAATGGTGGACTATTTGGATACAATATTATTAATGTGCTATTCCAAGCTGTGAAAGCAATGTGGGCACTTCTCATGCCCTTTCTGAGGAGCCACACTGCCAGCAGGCATGGTTGATGTTCATCTATAAACAGGGCTGAAGTTGGCGTCCCATTTGCTAGCTTCTTAACTGAAAGTTCCATTCCACCTTAAATAGGACAGCATATACAGGTGCTAGAGCATGTGCTGCAGCACCATTTAAGGTGGAACGGAAAAATTAACGAAACAACTGGCGAACAAGAAGCCAGCATCAGCACTGTTAACAGGATTCTGGACAACTAATACAGCTTTCCAACTTTCTAATGTTATTAGCATCACAACCTCAACCACAACCAGTAAGTAGCAGCCAGGCTGAGTGATTTTATCACTGTTTGCCAGTTGAAGCATCTTAAACTGAACGTTTAAACAACTTTCATTTACTTTAATTGTTGTTCAGACCAAAAACAAGTAGCTAGCTACTAGCAAGATCCAAGAATCAACATGTACATGTTAGCATAACTAAATAAATAGTAATACCAAGCTCATTTACACAGAGGTTCATTGTATTGTCCTGTCTGTCTCCTGTCTATTTGTCTGTGTACATGTTGCTTCTGTGTACACCGAGAGCCATGGTGTCTTGCTTTAAACCTGCCAATCACAGCAGAGATCATCTAATTATCCATGAGCTCACCAAAAAGGGAAAACGGCTCGTTTCGTTCTAGAACCAAATCAGAGGGTGTAAACAGGCATGTTAAACCAGATTTGGACATTCTTCAACCCAACAGGTCACATACTTTATGTGGACATCAGACAACAATTTAAAATACTGAATAAATGCATTCTATGGCACCTTTGAATGAAGATGAGATCCACAAATTCAGTATCACAACAGAACAGCACCACCTGAGGTCATTGCTACTTATGTTCTACAACAAGCTCAAGCTAATGTAAACATTCAAGGTAAGATAACTCCAGTATAACACTGCATATTGTTTTGGAAGAGTGATGATTCACGAACAAACCTATTTATGGATGAAGTATTCTTACTTGTTTAGGGATTTTCCCTTTTCCCATCCCTGGTTACTCATCAAAATAAGATCAGTCTGAGCAGAGTCACACCTCTTCATTAGAAGGGCCCATAATCCTACAGCTTTCTTGTATTCCCTCGTTTTTTCCTCCTGGCGTCAACTTATAATCTTTGTGTGGGTTCACAAACCATTACTGTGTGTTTGGGTCTGCCATGTAAATGAGGCCTGTTCTAATTGGTTCCGCTGTATTGTGCTTCATTCAAAAAAGCAGTCCAGGCTGAAACCCTCTAATACGCCAGCATAAATTGTGCGGAGGTACGTCCACTGGTTCTGTGCCATGATGAAACCAATGAATTTAAAACAGCCTGTTTTTACAGCTTAGTTTCCATATATGAACTGTATGCTGGAGGTTGGGGACCGTGGACATGTTCCGCAAAATTCGCTTTACCACGATATCACCCCTGTAAATTTATCCCACGCCGTAGTGTGGTTGTCATTGTTTGTGAGACATGTCTGAACGTTACCTTTGCCACAGGAAGATCCTTCGCCTTGGACTCAAACAAGTGCTCCAGCTTGTCGGTATCCACAGAAACCTTGTCCAGCGAAGCCCACACTGTTCCCCGCCCAAACTTGCACTTCCTTGGGCTGTCTGGCTGCTTGAGCTCCTTCCAGAACAGCTTGACCGTTTTACGTTTCTTGACAAAGGCTGGGTCTGGAGCCAGGGAAAGAGGTGGAGGGGGCACTCCTGGAGGAGGAGGAGGAGGAGGCGGCCCACCAAGACCTCCAGGAACAGGAGGAGGCGGAGGAGGAGGTGGGGGAGAAGACATTCCTGCTGGTCCAGGAGGAGGAGGTGGTGGTGGTGGTGGAAGGGAACCCAGTCGTCCTCCTGGTGGAGGAGGTGGTGGGATCCCATTGACCATTCCCGTGTCGAATGTGTCCATGTCCAGCACATCTATGTCCTCTTCCTCCAGCAGGTCAGAGAAGTCCAAGTCTTTGATGCGCAGGGCTTTGGACTTGGGCTGCAGTTGATCCCAAGCATCCTGGTTGCCACGGGACAGAGGGGTCATCATGGTCTTCTCCAGGCTACGTGAGTGCGTCTCAGCGTCAATACTGTACTGCGGTCTTATCTGCCGGTGTTTCTGCTCCTCTGCCAGCCTGGCCCGGGCCGCTTGAGCACTGCCACCCAGCCCCTCCAGTTCCGCCCGCCGGGATGCGTCCTCGCTGGGCTGGGAGGGGCGTGAGTGCAGGCTGGACAGGCGGCCTGCGAGGCTGGAAATGTCCTCAGACCCAGAACTGCCCTTAAAAGAATCTTCTGGGCCAGGGCTCTTTAGGGGCTCTGATATGCTGCTGGTGCCACTGGAGGTGGAGGACTTGGCGTAAAGCATGTCCAGCATGAACTTCCTGTCGTTGGAGAGGGTGCTGTGCCGCTCCGCCACGCTGCCCTTCCCTTGCACGCTGCCCCCTGCAGGTGAGAGAAGAAAGGATCAGCTTGCATAGAAGCGCGTGTCACACTGCACATAAATGAAACTAGAAATAGAAATTAAGAGAAATAAACTAAAACTGACCATTCACACTGAAAATAACTCAGCTCATTCGTGAAACTGATTTGGAATGTGAAGCCAATCCATATGGTCTAAAGCAGTGGAATTTTTTACAGTCCCATGCCCCCCAACGTCCTACTGCATACCCTCGCTCGCACCTCATACACCCATATGTTGCCATGATGCACAATTATTGTCAACACTCATATGTTTAACACAACAAACCAGATATACACCGTCACTGGGGTGGCACCCTCAGGAGTACATTTTTAGGTAGGGAACATAACTGAGCAATAATCCATGGCAATTATACATCTTTACATTTCCATATTTCCATCGTAACTCCAGGTTTTTACTGTATTTTCGCATTTTGACATATTAGGTTANTAATCAAATCCTGGATTTGTGTATTCCAAATCAACATTCCACATACAACTGAGAAAACAGTTAACTGCTCACAAGCATGTACAACAACGTTTCACATGACTAAACACCTTCATCCTTACATTCACACAGCTCTGTGACCTTTGATTCAGCTTGGTTCATCACCACAATTCAAAAGTTCAACAAAAACATCCTACCTTGTGTGCAAAGCTCAGTATTCCCACACACTACCATCCTAACACCTCCCTGACACCAAGCAGTACTGCCTGCAGTCCAGTCCAACATCCTCCTCCCAGTCTACTGCCTGTCTCACCACTGCAGCCAGAATGGATCCCGGAAAAAGGAAATCCCAAGCTCCCTCTCCTGCTTCAAACTGTTTATGTCTTGCCTGTCTATTCTGGCTAATTTACACTCCCTGGACGCCAGCTTGTTAGAACTGA
>JAVGWN010003526.1:0-10241 GCA_034552555.1 Semaprochilodus insignis | reverse complement strand
ACGCTGATGATCCGCCAGACGGAAAGTCCAGGGTTAGCTCATGCTAAACCTAATGTTTGCTGGCTGCGTCATGAATCCTGCTTGGTGAGCCAGACCCCTGGTTAAAGTGTAAAGTTGGACATATTTAACATTGTCATTGTCTTGTTATTTGATCTGTTTCTTCACTGACTGTTCTGTAAGTGTTTATATTAAACGGCTAAGGACAAAAAAAAATCAATAAACATTTGTAATAATAACTCATGTTTTCCAACTTTAAATGAATTACGTTAGGTATCGGGATGAACACAGTTGGCAAATTAGAACATTCATGCATTTAGTGTCCAGCAAACTCTGTCCAAAAAAACCTTGACAGAAAACCTCACTATGGTGTACTTTCAGGACATTCTCAGACCTCAGCATCAGTACTCAGGCATCAGTCAGTGGCATCATTCCTTGGATCAAATGGACGTCTCAGGAAAACTATGGCCATGTCAGATCTCGTACAGTTGTGCATCAGACCAAAAGCCTTCGGATCTAAAGCCATTAGATCTAAAGCTGTCAGACCAAAAGCTATCGGATCTAAAGCCGTCAGACCAAAAGTCATTGGATCTAAAGCCGTCAGAGGAAAAGTCATTGGATCTAAAGCCGTCAGACCAAAAGCCGTCAGACCAAAAGTCATCAGAACCAAATGCCCTCAGACCGAATGCCCTCAAACCAATTGCCGTTGGACTGAACACCCTTGGATCGAACGCCATTGTCCCGAATGGCCTCAGACTAACCTCCCTTAGACCAAACAGCATTTGACCAAACACACTCAGACTGAATGCCCATTTGACCAAGCTCCCTCAGACCAAACACTGTTGGACCGAATGCCCATGGACCAAATTCTGTCCGACCGAACACCCTAAAACCAAACGCCATCAGATCAAGCGCTGTTGATTACGAGAAGTAGTGGACATTCAGTCCTACAATTGTACCGGCTCCCGCACATGCGGTTTACAGCAGCTGACTATACGACTGTGTTAAGGTTAGTTAAGCTGTAGATCAAAGGGTGCATTTGCAGTTTCACGGTGAAATAAGATATCAGTCTAGAGCCGCAACCTTTATTAAACTGTAATTCTTCTGTTTTATTTGACCAAAAATTAAACAGACCGCGGTCACTTATCACAGTTTTCTGCTGCATCAAGCTGCAGTGTTGGGGGGCATTTGTGGCCACTGAGGGCCACTTTTAAGTAGTTTAACGCTTTAATCCCAAGATCCTCTTCACAAGATCCCCATTTTCACCGCACTGTGAATGTGGTACGGTTCTGTCCTATTAATAAATGGGTTTGGCGTTATGTTACCTGGGAGGACCCCGAGGTTAATGAAGGTAAAGCCTCTCGGCTGGAGAAACTCAAAGTCACAGAAAGGAAAAACACAGCTGTACAAACATGTTCCACATGAAACAAAGCGGTCACAAATTCAGCTAAGCAGCCCAAATTCCTGAACGGGTAAAATTGAATTACCCTCTTTTTAAAAAAACGACTCAGAAAGCTCCCTGACTGTACTTTGCCGTACCCACTGACCCATGTCCTCCTTCCAGCCTTCTAAAAGGCAGCTCAGCCAGGCCGGATGGAGGTGCTTTCCTTCCATCTTCACGTTGCCAGTTCTTCGGCAGAGAAGTCTGTGGGATGTGGAGGGAGACGCTCGCCTCAGATTGGGCTTTTGGACCAGTGGGATCGTGGGTAAGGGGGTGGAGATGGGCTGAGCTCTACAACAGCAGCAGTTTTTGTTTGGCCTCGGTCAGACTCAGGAAACCCAACTGTGTCAACATAGACTAGGACCCAGTTGAGTCAAGCACATAATGGAAGGCAAACTGTTGCTTACAGACATCTGGTAGTTTGAAAGTCGGCTACTGAGTTTAAGAACATCTGTTCACCACAGCTGGACACTTAACGGAGGATGTAGGTGTTTATTATCTCTGTATTTAAGGCAGAGCTTAATAGGTGTGAAAAGAACCAATCTAAAGAAGCCCACTGACCTGAGGTGGCTACAGGGGTGGTGATAGGAACCAGACACCTGAAGCAACTCATTCCTGTAAAAGTCTCCTGACAAAAGTTACTACAAGAATAGTTATATGAATATCGTCGCTGTCCAATGAAAAACATGTATGTCCAATTTTGTTGATTTTCACTTTTATGCATCATTTGCACACAGCAGCTGCTGTTTACAAATTTCATGATGAATGGACCAACAGAAATGGCTCAAAACTGCTTGGTAAAAAGTCTGGTTCCATTGATTTACATTATCTCTTAAATGAGGTTTTTGCCCTCTCTTGTAAAGTTGCCATTTTGGAGATACTTGTTTTTCTTTGGACAGCGACAATATGCTGCCTGTTTACATAGTTTTACAAGAGTTTTGTGTTTAGATTTTGGCCTAAAATTACACTCATCATGATAAGAATAGTTGGCCCCAGAACCAAGTGTGGGATTGCAGTGCTATTGGGAAGGACGATAAAGGTTACCGGGAGCAATACATGATGATAAATTTAGACTGATATGATCAATATTTATTGAGCTACACATACAGATGTAGTGTCTCTCAGTATGGTCTTGGGCCGCCATGTTTGCTAACCCAACATGCCAGACGTCTCGGCACGGAGTTGTAGAGGTTCCTAATGGTGTCCTGTGATAATCCATCCCATGCAGCTTGAATATCCTCACACAGTTCCTGCAGATGGTGCGGTAGGGGTGGAGGTGGAGTGACACCTGGTCTTCTGGACGTGTGACAACAAACCGTTCATCTTGGCCCTGACCACGGTGCCTCCACACACAGATTCGTTGGTCGTCTCCACCAAGACAAAAGCGGGACTCGTCACTGAAGATGACCCGCTGCCATTCTGAGTCACTCCATGACAGTCTGGCACGACACCATTGCAGTCTCTGGTGACATTGACGTGGTGTTAAGGACAGTCGTTGTAACGGTCTGCGTGCATGTAGTCCTGCGTTGTGCAGCCGTCTGCCAATGGTGCTGGCACTAACAGGATGACTCATGGAGGACACCACTGCTCGCTAAATGTCCACAATTGTGGCTGTTGGGTCAGTCAGGTACAGAGATAAGGCCCATCCTTGGTTAGGTAACATGCACAGCCGAGCATGAAACTTGAATCATTCGCATGTCTCACAATGTCACACCTACCCACCAAGTTTCATTCCTGTAGGCCGGTTCGTTCTGGGTGCAGCTATTTATGCAACTATTCTTGAGAGTGAGTGTAATTAAGTCATTTAGAGTGAGTTTGGTGTGACATGGTTGCTTGTGGAGACTCTTTACAGAGGTGGTGATGGGAAACTGGAGTTGTAGATATGGTGACCCCCTGGTTCCCTTCACCACCACTGTACAGAACTTCTGAAAGCGCTTTGAATAAGGCACAATACAGGGCAGCCAGTCAGAACAGGAAGTTGTGAAGACCCAGTAACAACAATGGCCTGTTTAATTCTAAGGGTAAATGGCAATGTGATAAGGAATTGTGAAATAGCATAAGAGGACAATAAATAAATAAAACAGAAGAGCATTTTGGATAATGATTACCAAGTCACATATCTTTGGGAGACTGATTGATCCAACAGTCCCGTTAAATTAACTGTAGTTAATCTGGTAGAATTTATAACCTTTGAGGCAACTGAAAAGTGGAAACTGTGTTTTTATGTAAGTTCCCAGACAGCGAGGAGGATCTTTATGGAACCAAAGAACTCTCCATCCTCACAGCTGGAGAAGTGCAGATGTCAGGTGCATCTAGGGGTCACCGCATCTCCGGCGGTGCAATAAGACGCCACCATCCCACCAACAAGCTATTTGGAGGACTTGACTCGCCAAAATGAAAGTGTCTACTTCAATCACTCTGCAAATGCGGGTGCCAGGATTGTGCTAAACTCAACCCAGCAAAGAGTGAAATCTGGCTGCTGCTGTCAAGAGGCTGAAACTGGCCTGTCACTGGATCTTCCAGGAGTATGACGATCCAAAGCATTTCTCCAGATCCACACAAAAAAGGCTCAGGATGAAGCTTTTGCAGTGGCCAGCTGCAAAGAGGGCCACAAGAAAACCCTGCTGAAACAAAAACTGTACAGAGCAGCATGGAATTCAGTGGCGGTTTAGCTGCACGTCACCCAACACGGTCAAAGACACCCAAAACTCAACATACGCTGGTTTCGCTTCCTCTTATTTCAAACGTAGTCAATCAGACAAGACATGCTGGTGTATGAAATTTGCTTTCTTTGGTTTAATGCTGGAGCCATGAGGCTGATGTAGCTATCCAGTAATGTATCGGTAATGGTTCGTTCAATCTGAACTAGTCTAAATGTCAGAATCTCGGATACATACTCTGAGTTCATATGGACCGCTCCCGCATGTTGGAAATCCTACTGGAAATGTGGATATTGTGACTTGCCCAGAAGTAGGGCAACTGGATTTCCCCTCAATTGAATCGAACCTAGATATTGGGGTTCCTAGTTATAAACTCAGACATTGTGACCTCCCAGGTCAGATGGAATGCAACTGGAACTATGCCTGCAACTGGAACGCCCCAATATGTTGTGTTTCCTACTTGGAATGTCAGATATTCTGACTTCCCAGTTTAGATTGTGTCGGATTTTCTACTGGGAATAGGAATGTGGATATTGTGAAGGAGGGAGGTATGTAGGTAGGTGGTTAGGTAGTTAGGACTCCATCTGGACGTAAGGAAGGAGGTAGGGAGGTAGGTAGGTAAGGTAGGTAGGAAGGTGGATTAGTGGGTAGGTAGGTAGTTAGGTAAGTTGGGATGTAGGTAAGGTAGGTAGGGAGGTGGATTAGTGGGTAGGTAGGTAGTAACGTAGGTTGGGATGTAGGGAAGGAGGTAGGGTAGGTAGGTAGTTCAGTAGGTAGAGATGTAGGGAAAGAGGTAGGTAGGTAGGGTAGGTAGGTAGGTGGACTGGTAGGTAGGTATGTAGGTAGTTAGGTAGGTAGGGATGTAGGGAAGGAGGCAGGTAGGTAGGTAGTTAGGTAGGGATCCATCTGGATGTAGGGAAGGAGGTAGGGTGGTAGGTAGGGCAGGTGGATTGGTAGTTAGGTAGGTAGGGGTGTAGGGAAGGAGGTAGGTAGGTAAATGGGTAGGTTAAGCAGGTAGATAGGTAAGGAGGTGGTAGGTTAGGTAGGTAGGAAGGAAGGTAGGTAGTTAGCTGGGTGGGTATGTAGGTAGGGAGGAAGACGGGAATGCAGGTAGGTAGGTAAGTAGGGAGGGAGGGACGGAGGGAAGTACATAGGTAGAATACAATGCGTGGTTTGAAACACGGAATTAGATCAGATAATCAGAGAGCATGACATGCTGCACCACTTAAGGTGGGGCAGATAATCTGAATACAGAGCGGACAAATACCAACAAAAGTTCAGCTTCTCATAAAAGTAAGTTGTTAATATTTAACAGCTTTGGCCGTGTGTAGCCATGGGATTAATATGATTGGGAAACTATCAGGGTTATTAGCTTGCTCCCACATTCCTATTGACAAACCTGCTCCATTGTTCCCATTATGACCCTAGGTGACCCTTCAGTGCTAAGAAGAACCATGAGAACCCCTAAACTACATTAGTCTTATGATGCATCAGCTGGACATAGGGTCCTGGGGTGGGCTCCCAAACAAGACATATTTAGATCAAATCATACAGTGAATCGAAATAATAAAAACATCCCATTATGACCAGTCATGCTGCTACAGCTTCATTGCGACATAACAAGGTCACACCCATAATATCCACAATTTGTACATAGCAAAAGTATAACGGCACTGTGATTTCCTGATCGTCTTCCAAACACACGTCATACGCTGTTACATAACTGTACGTCTGTGGAAACATACTGGTCATCGGTTGTGTTGTTGTTATAGATTCACTATTCGATAATACGGTGCATGTTTGTGAGCATCTGTGGCACCGAGACTCCCTGCCCACTCCAGTCCCGCTGGTAGCTGGAAGACGGGGGTGTTTTATTTCTGTGGCCAAGTGCAGAATGTTTTCAATCTCACAAAGCTGAAAAACAAGCACCCAGCCAGCCAACCAAGCTGAATCTCTGGGTGGCCGGTGCTAGGCATAGTGTGCACAGAGGTACAGGAACATGGATCACCTTGATGGGGTCAGTCCTACAAGTCTCATTTACCCTGACTCTCAACAGCTACTATAAAGCTACGTTCAGAAGTTCGTTCTACATGACTTACTGAATCATAAACATGAGTGCAGTGTCCTAATTCAAAGCTTCCATGGTACCGTCTAGATTACTTCAATACTACAGTGTCAAATTAATGCATCTCATCCGGGTATCTTGACAAGTTAAATTAGCTTACACTCATCGTCTAAAGAACAGCTGCACCCAGAAGGAGGTGTGGGATTGCAGTGCTGTTGGGAAGGAAGATAAAGGTTACCAGGAACAATAAATGATGCTAAATTTAGACTGATATGATCAATATTTATTGAGCTACACATACAGAAGTAGTGTCTCTCAGTATGGCGTCGGGCCATCGTGTTGGCTAACCCAACATACCAGACATCTCTGAGTTGTAGAGGTTCCTGATGGTGTCCTGTGATAATCCATCCCATGCAGCTTGAATATCCTCACACAGGTCCTGCAGATGGTGCGGTAGGGGTGGAGGTGGAGTGACACCAGGCCTTCTGGACGTGTGACGCATGACAACAAACTGTTCATCTTGGTGCTGACCACGGTGCCTCCACACACGGATTCGTTGGCCGTCGCCACCAAGACAAAAGCCGGGTCTCGTCACTGAAGATGACCCGCTGCCATTCTGAGTCACTTCCATGACAGTCTGGCACGACACCATTGCAGTCTGTGGTGATGTTGACGTGGTGTTAAGGACAGTCATGGTAACGGTCTGCGTGCATGTAGTCCTGCTTCGTGCAGCCGTCTGACAACGGTGCTGGAACTAACAGGGTGACTCATGGGGGGCATCACTGCTTGCTGAATGTCCGCAATCGTGGCTGTTGGACAATCCATGGGTTCTCCCTCTCCATGGCTCGTATAGGTCTCCCAGGTTCTTCATGTCACTGGTGCATGCATTCTTCTATCCACTGCTGCCAACAGCATGCTTGGAAGATGGAAGAAGATCTGATGAGTCCTGTTTTCCTTTACATCATGTGGATGGCTGGGTATGACTGCGGTATCTACCTGTGGAAGTGATGGCGCCAGGATGCACTATGAGAATATGGTAAGTCGGCAGCAAGAGTCTGAGGCTCTGGGTAATGTTCTGGTCCGGGTATACATTTGGACCATTTTACCCCTTCAGGGTAATGGTATCCTGTGATGGCAGTGGCCTCATTCAGCAGCATAGTGTGCCCTGCCGCACTGCACACACTGATCGGGAATGGTTTGAGGAACACGATAAAGAGTTCAAGGTATCTGGCCTCCAAATTCCCAAGATCTCAATCCGGTCAAACATCTTTGGAATATGCTGGAATAAGAAGGCAGATTTGTGGCAGGTCCATCTTGGAAGTTACAGGACTTAGAAGCTAGATACTATAAGGGACTTTCAGAGGTCTTGTTGAGTCATGGGCCTTGTTGAGTTGGAGATGTTTTGGCGGTACATGGAGAATCAGCAGCATATCAGGCAGGTGGTTATAATGTATTTAGGCTTGCATTGCCAGACCCTCTAGGAAGACTCTCTAGGGAGACTCTCTAGGGAGAGTCTGGTAGCTTTCACCACTTAATGGTTGTACCAACCATTAACCCTGCCTGATGTCTAAGCCATTGTTTTCATTAAGAACCGCCTACTACTTCAGGACAACTGAATTCGACCTACAGGCACAACAATCACAAACCTGTGATTACCATGACGTATAGAAGGAGGCAGTCTTGAAAATGGAGTCACACCATAAACAACCCCTCGGGAAACACAGAAGTGGATAGCCAATCGGGATGCAACTGACAGAATTCTGACAATGTGGCTGGGTTAACACACTAAAGCTACCAGGTGATCTCTCCATCTACGTGTGGGCGGAGCTTCTTTGGCTATAATGTTTTGGCTCATGGATGTACTTGGACATTTAAAAAGTTGCATGGTTACATTGAATGCAAAAAAAGAACAATGAAAAAAGAGAAAACTGTTTCATAAACTGTCCATTGAAATCAACACCCTTGTGACCTTGTCAGACCTTATGTGACTTGTTCTGTATAGCCCAATGAAGTAAACGTTGTATTACATAGTTCTATTACATGGTTCTTGTGTAATAGTTACAATGGAAGTCTTGGAACATTGAGTGCAATTCCATAGAGCTGTACAGCGTCAGAGCTGCTTGTCTGCTGCCCACCCTTTGTATGCAAATCCCTGACCACAACCGCCACTGACTGGACAAAGCAACCAGTTGTTACTGGGACGTGCCTGGGTTCGGTCTGTTCCGCCAAAAACGCTCAATTCAGCAGGCGCCATGCCTTGACGACGCCCACAGGAACGGCCACAGTAGAAAAGCTTGTTTTCTAACAAGACCCCATTGCGTATCTTGCATTCTCCGCTTCTGAGGCAGTGTGAGGACTGGAGGGGTCAGGAGCACTAACTGCCCAATGAAACATGCCAGCACCATTGGGAGACGGCTGCACAACACAGGACGATATGTAGGCAGACCGTTACGACGACTGCCCTTAACAGCACATCAACCTCGCCAAAGACTGCAGTGGTGTCATGCCAAAAGCTTGTTTTCTAACAAGACCCCATTGCGTATCTCGCATTCTACTCTTCTGAGGCATCGTGAGGACTGAAGGGGTCAGGAACAATAACTGTCCAATAAAAAACATGGGTTTGATTTTTGAGGAAAACGGCCTAATTCCACCCTGCTCTTCCCTGCGTGATGCTCTTGGCCTCCAGATGCTCCCACACCCTCAGAGAGGAGCATTAGCTGGCGTGTTGGTTTAGCTATTCGTCCTCTGCCCTAGGTCTTTCCAATGAAGCCCAATGAAAGCTCTTACTTCATTGTGGCCAGCAGATGACCTGACGTGCAGCTTGTGCGGTCTAGGTTTGTGTAATTTGTACTTTCGCATGTCCTTTGAGTGCTGTTGTGATTTTAGCTTAGGAAATAAGCATGACCTTATGTGGCACATGCAAGGTGCATTTTCAGTAAGGTAACAGTAGAGGGCAGCACATTCCAACCTCAGACTTCAAAGGGGAACTCCACTAAGTTTCTAAAGCTCCCTCACAGAAAGCTATGAATACCCTGCCTGATGTCTAAGCCATTGTTTTCCGATAGCTTTGGGATAAAACACACTTTTTAAAATGGTGGAGGGATACATGCTGGGTGTTGTAAGGCAAAATAGTCCCTGAAAAAAACTTACTATTTCAGATCTACCTCTATTCTATCATCCTCAACATTCCATATAAGTACTCAGAAGGCTAGGTGAAGGTGGGTTCACTGGTGGTTTTGGATAGTAAGTAAAATGGCTATACTTGTGTTATAGGCATGGTGACCCCTGGTTCCCATCACCACCTCTGTAAAGACTCTCTACAAGCAACCAGTACCTGACTAACCCAACAGCCATGACTGCAAACATTCAGCGAGCGGTGGTGCCCTCCATGAATCATCCTGTTAGTGCCAGCACCATTTGCAGAGGGTTGTACACCGCAGGACTACATGCACACAGACCGTTATGACGACTGTCCTTAACACCACGTCAACGTCTCCAAAGACTGCAGTGGTGTCGTGCCAGACTGTCATGGAGTGACTCAGAATGGCAGCGGGTCATCTTCAGTGACAAATCCCGCTTTTATCTTGATGGAGACGACCAACGAATCCATGTGTGGAGGTACTGTGGTCAGCACCAAGATGAAAGGTTTGTTGTAGCGCATCATACGTCCAGAAGGCCTGGTGTCACTCAAACACTGACTGTTTCGGGACCTGTGTGCTGTAAATGTATTGTAAGTAGTGTGTCGGTGTACGGTGACTCGGTAAGTGTAATGCGTTAGTGTGCTGTAAGTAGCGTGTCGGTGTACAGTAACTCGGTAAGTGTAATGCGTTAGTGTGCTGTAAGTAGCGTGTCGGTGTACGGTAACTCAATAAGTGTAATGCGTTAGTGTGCTGTAAGTAGTGTGTCGGTGTACAGTAACTCAATAAGTGTAATGCATTAGTGTGCTGTAAGTAGCGTGTCGGTGTACGGTAACTCAATAAGTGTAATGCGTTAGTGTGCTGTAAGTAGCGTGTCGGTGTGCGGTAACTCAATAAGTGTAATGCGTTAGTGTGCTGTAAGTAGCGTGTCGGTGTACGGT
>JAVGWN010003525.1:0-10241 GCA_034552555.1 Semaprochilodus insignis | reverse complement strand
ACGCTGATGATCCGCCAGACGGAAAGTCCAGGGTTAGCTCATGCTAAGCCTAATGTTTGCTGGCTGCGTCATGAATCCTGCTTGGTGAGCCAGACCCCTGGTTAAAGTGTAAAGTTGGACATATTTAACATTGTCATTGTCTTGTTATTTGATCTGTTTCTTCACTGACTGTTCTGTAAGTGTTTATATTAAACGGCTAAGGACAAAAAAAAATCAATAAACATTTGTAATAATAACTCATGTTTTCCAACTTTAAATGAATTACGTTAGGTATCGGGATGAACACAGTTGGCAAATTTGAACATTCATGCATTTAGTGTCCAGCAAACTCTGTCCAAAAAAACCTTGACAGAAAACCTCACTATGGTGTACTTTCAGGACATTCTCAGACCTCAGCATCAGTACTCAGGCATCAGTCAGTGGCATCATTCCTTGGATCAAATGGACGTCTCAGGAAAACTATGGCCATGTCAGATCTCGTACAGTTGTGCATCAGACCAAAAGCCTTCGGATCTAAAGCCATTAGATCTAAAGCTGTCAGACCAAAAGCTATCGGATCTAAAGCCGTCAGACCAAAAGTCATTGGATCTAAAGCCGTCAGAGGAAAAGTCATTGGATCTAAAGCCGTCAGACCAAAAGCCGTCAGACCAAAAGTCATCAGAACCAAATGCCCTCAGACCGAATGCCCTCAAACCAATTGCCGTTGGACTGAACACCCTTGGATTGAACGCCATTGTCCCGAATGGCCTCAGACTAAACTCCCTTAGACCAAACAGCATTTGACCAAACACACTCAGACTGAATGCCCATTTGACCAAGCTCCCTCAGACCAAACACTGTTGGACCGAATGCCCATGGACCAAATTCTGTCCGACCGAACACCCTAAAACCAAACGCCATCAGATCAAGCGCTGTTGATTACGAGAAGTAGTGGACATTCAGTCCTACAATTGTACCGGCTCCCGCACATGCGGTTTACAGCAGCTGACTATACGACTGTGTTAAGGTTAGTTAAGCTGTAGATCAAAGGGTGCATTTGCAGTTTCACGGTGAAATAAGATATCAGTCTAGAGCCGCAACCTTTATTAAACTGTAATTCTTCTGTTTTATTTGACCAAAAATTAAACAGACCGCGGTCACTTATCACAGTTTTCTGCTGCATCAAGCTGCAGTGTTGGGGGGCATTTGTGGCCACTGAGGGCCACTTTTAAGTAGTTTAACGCTTTAATCCCAAGATCCTCTTCACAAGATCCCCATTTTCACCGCACTGTGAATGTGGTACGGTTCTGTCCTATTAATAAATGGGTTTGGCGTTATGTTACCTGGGAGGACCCCGAGGTTAATGAAGGTAAAGCCTCTCGGCTGGAGAAACTCAAAGTCACAGAAAGGAAAAACACAGCTGTACAAACATGTTCCACATGAAACAAAGCGGTCACAAATTCAGCTAAGCAGCCCAAATTCCTGAACGGGTAAAATTGAATTAACCTCTTTTTAAAAAAACGACTCAGAAAGCTCCCTGACTGTACTTTGCCGTACCCACTGACCCATGTCCTCCTTCCAGCCTTCTAAAAGGCAGCTCAGCCAGGCCGGATGGAGGTGCTTTCCTTCCATCTTCACGTTGCCAGTTCTTCGGCAGAGAAGTCTGTGGGATGTGGAGGGAGACGCTCGCCTCAGATTGGGCTTTTGGACCAGTGGGATCGTGGGTAAGGGGGTGGAGATGGGCTGAGCTCTACAACAGCAGCAGTTTTTGTTTGGCCTCGGTCAGACTCAGGAAACCCAACTGTGTCAACATAGACTAGGACCCAGTTGAGTCAAGCACATAATGGAAGGCAAACTGTTGCTTACAGACATCTGGTAGTTTGAAAGTCGGCTACTGAGTTTAAGAACATCTGTTCACCACAGCTGGACACTTAACGGAGGATGTAGGTGTTTATTATCTCTGTATTTAAGGCAGAGCTTAATAGGTGTGAAAAGAACCAATCTAAAGAAGCCCACTGACCTGAGGTGGCTACAGGGGTGGTGATAGGAACCAGACACCTGAAGCAACTCATTCCTGTAAAAGTCTCCTGACAAAAGTTACTACAAGAATAGTTATATGAATATCGTCGCTGTCCAATGAAAAACATGTATGTCCAATTTTGTTGATTTTCACTTTTATGCATCATTTGCACACAGCAGCTGCTGTTTACAAATTTCATGATGAATGGACCAACAGAAATGGCTCAAAACTGCTTGGTAAAAAGTCTGGTTCCATTGATTTACATTATCTCTTAAATGAGGTTTTTGCCCTCTCTTGTAAAGTTGCCATTTTGGAGATACTTGTTTTTCTTTGGACAGCGACAATATGCTGCCTGTTTACATAGTTTTACAAGAGTTTTGTGTTTAGATTTTGGCCTAAAATTACACTCATCATGATAAGAATAGTTGGCCCCAGAACCAAGTGTGGGATTGCAGTGCTATTGGGAAGGACGATAAAGGTTACCGGGAGCAATACATGATGATAAATTTAGACTGATATGATCAATATTTATTGAGCTACACATACAGATGTAGTGTCTCTCAGTATGGTCTTGGGCCGCCATGTTTGCTAACCCAACATGCCAGACGTCTCGGCACGGAGTTGTAGAGGTTCCTAATGGTGTCCTGTGATAATCCATCCCATGCAGCTTGAATATCCTCACACAGTTCCTGCAGATGGTGCGGTAGGGGTGGAGGTGGAGTGACACCTGGTCTTCTGGACGTGTGACAACAAACCGTTCATCTTGGCCCTGACCACGGTGCCTCCACACACAGATTCGTTGGTCGTCTCCACCAAGACAAAAGCGGGACTCGTCACTGAAGATGACCCGCTGCCATTCTGAGTCACTCCATGACAGTCTGGCACGACACCATTGCAGTCTCTGGTGACATTGACGTGGTGTTAAGGACAGTCGTTGTAACGGTCTGCGTGCATGTAGTCCTGCGTTGTGCAGCCGTCTGCCAATGGTGCTGGCACTAACAGGATGACTCATGGAGGACACCACTGCTCGCTAAATGTCCACAATTGTGGCTGTTGGGTCAGTCAGGTACAGAGATAAGGCCCATCCTTGGTTAGGTAACATGCACAGCCGAGCATGAAACTTGAATCATTCGCATGTCTCACAATGTCACACCTACCCACCAAGTTTCATTCCTGTAGGCCGGTTCGTTCTGGGTGCAGCTATTTATGCAACTATTCTTGAGAGTGAGTGTAATTAAGTCATTTAGAGTGAGTTTGGTGTGACATGGTTGCTTGTGGAGACTCTTTACAGAGGTGGTGATGGGAAACTGGAGTTGTAGATATGGTGACCCCCTGGTTCCCTTCACCACCACTGTACAGAACTTCTGAAAGCGCTTTGAATAAGGCACAATACAGGGCAGCCAGTCAGAACAGGAAGTTGTGAAGACCCAGTAACAACAATGGCCTGTTTAATTCTAAGGGTAAATGGCAATGTGATAAGGAATTGTGAAATAGCATAAGAGGACAATAAATAAATAAAACAGAAGAGCATTTTGGATAATGATTACCAAGTCACATATCTTTGGGAGACTGATTGATCCAACAGTCCCGTTAAATTAACTGTAGTTAATCTGGTAGAATTTATAACCTTTGAGGCAACTGAAAAGTGGAAACTGTGTTTTTATGTAAGTTCCCAGACAGCGAGGAGGATCTTTATGGAACCAAAGAACTCTCCATCCTCACAGCTGGAGAAGTGCAGATGTCAGGTGCATCTAGGGGTCACCGCATCTCCGGCGGTGCAATAAGACGCCACCATCCCACCAACAAGCTATTTGGAGGACTTGACTCGCCAAAATGAAAGTGTCTACTTCAATCACTCTGCAAATGCGGGTGCCAGGATTGTGCTAAACTCAACCCAGCAAAGAGTGAAATCTGGCTGCTGCTGTCAAGAGGCTGAAACTGGCCTGTCACTGGATCTTCCAGGAGTATGACGATCCAAAGCATTTCTCCAGATCCACACAAAAAAGGCTCAGGATGAAGCTTTTGCAGTGGCCAGCTGCAAAGAGGGCCACAAGAAAACCCTGCTGAAACAAAAACTGTACAGAGCAGCATGGAATTCAGTGGCGGTTTAGCTGCACGTCACCCAACACGGTCAAAGACACCCAAAACTCAACATACGCTGGTTTCGCTTCCTCTTATTTCAAACGTAGTCAATCAGACAAGACATGCTGGTGTATGAAATTTGCTTTCTTTGGTTTAATGCTGGAGCCATGAGGCTGATGTAGCTATCCAGTAATGTATCGGTAATGGTTCGTTCAATCTGAACTAGTCTAAATGTCAGAATCTCGGATACATACTCTGAGTTCATATGGACCGCTCCCGCATGTTGGAAATCCTACTGGAAATGTGGATATTGTGACTTGCCCAGAAGTAGGGCAACTGGATTTCCCCTCAATTGAATCGAACCTAGATATTGGGGTTCCTAGTTATAAACTCAGACATTGTGACCTCCCAGGTCAGATGGAATGCAACTGGAACTATGCCTGCAACTGGAACGCCCCAATATGTTGTGTTTCCTACTTGGAATGTCAGATATTCTGACTTCCCAGTTTAGATTGTGTCGGATTTTCTACTGGGAATAGGAATGTGGATATTGTGAAGGAGGGAGGTATGTAGGTAGGTGGTTAGGTAGTTAGGACTCCATCTGGACGTAAGGAAGGAGGTAGGGAGGTAGGTAGGTAAGGTAGGTAGGAAGGTGGATTAGTGGGTAGGTAGGTAGTTAGGTAAGTTGGGATGTAGGTAAGGTAGGTAGGGAGGTGGATTAGTGGGTAGGTAGGTAGTAACGTAGGTTGGGATGTAGGGAAGGAGGTAGGGTAGGTAGGTAGTTCAGTAGGTAGAGATGTAGGGAAAGAGGTAGGTAGGTAGGGTAGGTAGGTAGGTGGACTGGTAGGTAGGTATGTAGGTAGTTAGGTAGGTAGGGATGTAGGGAAGGAGGCAGGTAGGTAGGTAGTTAGGTAGGGATCCATCTGGATGTAGGGAAGGAGGTAGGGTGGTAGGTAGGGCAGGTGGATTGGTAGTTAGGTAGGTAGGGGTGTAGGGAAGGAGGTAGGTAGGTAAATGGGTAGGTTAAGCAGGTAGATAGGTAAGGAGGTGGTAGGTTAGGTAGGTAGGAAGGAAGGTAGGTAGTTAGCTGGGTGGGTATGTAGGTAGGGAGGAAGACGGGAATGCAGGTAGGTAGGTAAGTAGGGAGGGAGGGACGGAGGGAAGTACATAGGTAGAATACAATGCGTGGTTTGAAACACGGAATTAGATCAGATAATCAGAGAGCATGACATGCTGCACCACTTAAGGTGGGGCAGATAATCTGAATACAGAGCGGACAAATACCAACAAAAGTTCAGCTTCTCATAAAAGTAAGTTGTTAATATTTAACAGCTTTGGCCGTGTGTAGCCATGGGATTAATATGATTGGGAAACTATCAGGGTTATTAGCTTGCTCCCACATTCCTATTGACAAACCTGCTCCATTGTTCCCATTATGACCCTAGGTGACCCTTCAGTGCTAAGAAGAACCATGAGAACCCCTAAACTACATTAGTCTTATGATGCATCAGCTGGACATAGGGTCCTGGGGTGGGCTCCCAAACAAGACATATTTAGATCAAATCATACAGTGAATCGAAATAATAAAAACATCCCATTATGACCAGTCATGCTGCTACAGCTTCATTGCGACATAACAAGGTCACACCCATAATATCCACAATTTGTACATAGCAAAAGTATAACGGCACTGTGATTTCCTGATCGTCTTCCAAACACACGTCATACGCTGTTACATAACTGTACGTCTGTGGAAACATACTGGTCATCGGTTGTGTTGTTGTTATAGATTCACTATTCGATAATACGGTGCATGTTTGTGAGCATCTGTGGCACCGAGACTCCCTGCCCACTCCAGTCCCGCTGGTAGCTGGAAGACGGGGGTGTTTTATTTCTGTGGCCAAGTGCAGAATGTTTTCAATCTCACAAAGCTGAAAAACAAGCACCCAGCCAGCCAACCAAGCTGAATCTCTGGGTGGCCGGTGCTAGGCATAGTGTGCACAGAGGTACAGGAACATGGATCACCTTGATGGGGTCAGTCCTACAAGTCTCATTTACCCTGACTCTCAACAGCTACTATAAAGCTACGTTCAGAAGTTCGTTCTACATGACTTACTGAATCATAAACATGAGTGCAGTGTCCTAATTCAAAGCTTCCATGGTACCGTCTAGATTACTTCAATACTACAGTGTCAAATTAATGCATCTCATCCGGGTATCTTGACAAGTTAAATTAGCTTACACTCATCGTCTAAAGAACAGCTGCACCCAGAAGGAGGTGTGGGATTGCAGTGCTGTTGGGAAGGAAGATAAAGGTTACCAGGAACAATAAATGATGCTAAATTTAGACTGATATGATCAATATTTATTGAGCTACACATACAGAAGTAGTGTCTCTCAGTATGGCGTCGGGCCATCGTGTTGGCTAACCCAACATACCAGACATCTCTGAGTTGTAGAGGTTCCTGATGGTGTCCTGTGATAATCCATCCCATGCAGCTTGAATATCCTCACACAGGTCCTGCAGATGGTGCGGTAGGGGTGGAGGTGGAGTGACACCAGGCCTTCTGGACGTGTGACGCATGACAACAAACTGTTCATCTTGGTGCTGACCACGGTGCCTCCACACACGGATTCGTTGGCCGTCGCCACCAAGACAAAAGCCGGGTCTCGTCACTGAAGATGACCCGCTGCCATTCTGAGTCACTTCCATGACAGTCTGGCACGACACCATTGCAGTCTGTGGTGATGTTGACGTGGTGTTAAGGACAGTCATGGTAACGGTCTGCGTGCATGTAGTCCTGCTTCGTGCAGCCGTCTGACAACGGTGCTGGAACTAACAGGGTGACTCATGGGGGGCATCACTGCTTGCTGAATGTCCGCAATCGTGGCTGTTGGACAATCCATGGGTTCTCCCTCTCCATGGCTCGTATAGGTCTCCCAGGTTCTTCATGTCACTGGTGCATGCATTCTTCTATCCACTGCTGCCAACAGCATGCTTGGAAGATGGAAGAAGATCTGATGAGTCCTGTTTTCCTTTACATCATGTGGATGGCTGGGTATGACTGCGGTATCTACCTGTGGAAGTGATGGCGCCAGGATGCACTATGAGAATATGGTAAGTCGGCAGCAAGAGTCTGAGGCTCTGGGTAATGTTCTGGTCCGGGTATACATTTGGACCATTTTACCCCTTCAGGGTAATGGTATCCTGTGATGGCAGTGGCCTCATTCAGCAGCATAGTGTGCCCTGCCGCACTGCACACACTGATCGGGAATGGTTTGAGGAACACGATAAAGAGTTCAAGGTATCTGGCCTCCAAATTCCCAAGATCTCAATCCGGTCAAACATCTTTGGAATATGCTGGAATAAGAAGGCAGATTTGTGGCAGGTCCATCTTGGAAGTTACAGGACTTAGAAGCTAGATACTATAAGGGACTTTCAGAGGTCTTGTTGAGTCATGGGCCTTGTTGAGTTGGAGATGTTTTGGCGGTACATGGAGAATCAGCAGCATATCAGGCAGGTGGTTATAATGTATTTAGGCTTGCATTGCCAGACCCTCTAGGAAGACTCTCTAGGGAGACTCTCTAGGGAGAGTCTGGTAGCTTTCACCACTTAATGGTTGTACCAACCATTAACCCTGCCTGATGTCTAAGCCATTGTTTTCATTAAGAACCGCCTACTACTTCAGGACAACTGAATTCGACCTACAGGCACAACAATCACAAACCTGTGATTACCATGACGTATAGAAGGAGGCAGTCTTGAAAATGGAGTCACACCATAAACAACCCCTCGGGAAACACAGAAGTGGATAGCCAATCGGGATGCAACTGACAGAATTCTGACAATGTGGCTGGGTTAACACACTAAAGCTACCAGGTGATCTCTCCATCTACGTGTGGGCGGAGCTTCTTTGGCTATAATGTTTTGGCTCATGGATGTACTTGGACATTTAAAAAGTTGCATGGTTACATTGAATGCAAAAAAAGAACAATGAAAAAAGAGAAAACTGTTTCATAAACTGTCCATTGAAATCAACACCCTTGTGACCTTGTCAGACCTTATGTGACTTGTTCTGTATAGCCCAATGAAGTAAACGTTGTATTACATAGTTCTATTACATGGTTCTTGTGTAATAGTTACAATGGAAGTCTTGGAACATTGAGTGCAATTCCATAGAGCTGTACAGCGTCAGAGCTGCTTGTCTGCTGCCCACCCTTTGTATGCAAATCCCTGACCACAACCGCCACTGACTGGACAAAGCAACCAGTTGTTACTGGGACGTGCCTGGGTTCGGTCTGTTCCGCCAAAAACGCTCAATTCAGCAGGCGCCATGCCTTGACGACGCCCACAGGAACGGCCACAGTAGAAAAGCTTGTTTTCTAACAAGACCCCATTGCGTATCTTGCATTCTCCGCTTCTGAGGCAGTGTGAGGACTGGAGGGGTCAGGAGCACTAACTGCCCAATGAAACATGCCAGCACCATTGGGAGACGGCTGCACAACACAGGACGATATGTAGGCAGACCGTTACGACGACTGCCCTTAACAGCACATCAACCTCGCCAAAGGCTGCAGTGGTGTCATGCCAAAAGCTTGTTTTCTAACAAGACCCCATTGCGTATCTCGCATTCTACTCTTCTGAGGCATCGTGAGGACTGAAGGGGTCAGGAACAATAACTGTCCAATAAAAAACATGGGTTTGATTTTTGAGGAAAACGGCCTAATTCCACCCTGCTCTTCCCTGCGTGATGCTCTTGGCCTCCAGATGCTCCCACACCCTCAGAGAGGAGCATTAGCTGGCGTGTTGGTTTAGCTATTCGTCCTCTGCCCTAGGTCTTTCCAATGAAGCCCAATGAAAGCTCTTACTTCATTGTGGCCAGCAGATGACCTGACGTGCAGCTTGTGCGGTCTAGGTTTGTGTAATTTGTACTTTCGCATGTCCTTTGAGTGCTGTTGTGATTTTAGCTTAGGAAATAAGCATGACCTTATGTGGCACATGCAAGGTGCATTTTCAGTAAGGTAACAGTAGAGGGCAGCACATTCCAACCTCAGACTTCAAAGGGGAACTCCACTAAGTTTCTAAAGCTCCCTCACAGAAAGCTATGAATACCCTGCCTGATGTCTAAGCCATTGTTTTCCGATAGCTTTGGGATAAAACACACTTTTTAAAATGGTGGAGGGATACATGCTGGGTGTTGTAAGGCAAAATAGTCCCTGAAAAAAACTTACTATTTCAGATCTACCTCTATTCTATCATCCTCAACATTCCATATAAGTACTCAGAAGGCTAGGTGAAGGTGGGTTCACTGGTGGTTTTGGATAGTAAGTAAAATGGCTATACTTGTGTTATAGGCATGGTGACCCCTGGTTCCCATCACCACCTCTGTAAAGACTCTCTACAAGCAACCAGTACCTGACTAACCCAACAGCCATGACTGCAAACATTCAGCGAGCGGTGGTGCCCTCCATGAATCATCCTGTTAGTGCCAGCACCATTTGCAGAGGGTTGTACACCGCAGGACTACATGCACACAGACCGTTATGACGACTGTCCTTAACACCACGTCAACGTCTCCAAAGACTGCAGTGGTGTCGTGCCAGACTGTCATGGAGTGACTCAGAATGGCAGCGGGTCATCTTCAGTGACAAATCCCGCTTTTATCTTGATGGAGACGACCAACGAATCCATGTGTGGAGGTACTGTGGTCAGCACCAAGATGAAAGGTTTGTTGTAGCGCATCATACGTCCAGAAGGCCTGGTGTCACTCAAACACTGACTGTTTCGGGACCTGTGTGCTGTAAATGTATTGTAAGTAGTGTGTCGGTGTACGGTGACTCGGTAAGTGTAATGCGTTAGTGTGCTGTAAGTAGCGTGTCGGTGTACAGTAACTCGGTAAGTGTAATGCGTTAGTGTGCTGTAAGTAGCGTGTCGGTGTACGGTAACTCAATAAGTGTAATGCGTTAGTGTGCTGTAAGTAGTGTGTCGGTGTACAGTAACTCAATAAGTGTAATGCATTAGTGTGCTGTAAGTAGCGTGTCGGTGTACGGTAACTCAATAAGTGTAATGCGTTAGTGTGCTGTAAGTAGCGTGTCGGTGTGCGGTAACTCAATAAGTGTAATGCGTTAGTGTGCTGTAAGTAGCGTGTCGGTGTACGGT
>JAVGWN010003524.1:0-10244 GCA_034552555.1 Semaprochilodus insignis | reverse complement strand
CTCCCACTGATAAAAGCCAAACTGGCACTTTGTGGATACCCTTGATGTAGACTATGAGTCTTGTGGGGTGTTTCTTGCTATGAACCCACTTCTTCATATTTCAGTTGTCTGGGCTGACAAGGAGCACAGAACTGCAGCATGCTGAAGAGATGATAACCTAAACCACCTGGAGACTCAGACTTGGACTTCTTAACAAGCGGAGTGGAGTTGAAAGAATTCAGACCCATTTTAATCCCTAGTGGTGTCTCACTACAGAAGGAAGTGAAATGGTTCTCAGGGTCCAATAGTGTTGTTTGGACCTGGAAATGGCTACAACATCAGACCTAACACCAGATAATGAAGCATGTTGTTAGTCAGTACTTTTCCAGAACAGATGATATCCATGATATGCTCAGAAAAGAATATGGTGACATAATTTATCACAATATTGATAAAATATCATGATATCGCCCACCTAGCTAATGCCTGATTTGCTGTTTTTTGTTATGTAGAACTGCTGTACACTGCAGGTGGCGTGTTATGGTAGTCACATCCTATGGCTTTTATCCTACAGTTTTTATGTCCTCTTGCTTAAATTTCTGGTATTTTCACAAAACATATTACATCATATTACAAGCTGATTACCTAAAACTTACCTCTCCATCTCCAACCCTTGGCTGTCTGAAGAGCTACTGCGTTATGTGATATGAGATGTAAAGACGTATAGACAAACACCACAAACTCGGGCAGCAAATGCTTGAACATGTGTGCATTAAAAAAAAGAACATTTAAAATGAAATCTAAAAGCAAATGATTAAACAAACAAACAAACAAACAAACAAACAAACAAAAGTCAAGGAACCCCCCCCCCATCCCCAGCCCCCTACTTCTCCTAACCACAGGCCGCTCAGGACTGCACAGATACTTACTGGCTGCTTTCACAATATGCTTTGCATAATACAGGTCATCACTGTTAAAATGTTCTTGCAGTTACACCTTTCCACCAGAGAGGTCTCCAAATCCCCCAAACTTACATAATGCAGCTTTAATCAAACCTCTGTTTCAATGATTCATTCACTAGTCAGCCATTATCTCTGTCAATTACATTCAGTAGCACTGGGTCAAAGCCAGTTTAGGGGGATATGCCCAATTTCTATTCATCACAGTATATACATTCAAACTTCTTTGACAACCAGCTGGACATCTTTCTCCCAGAATGCACCATTTTTTTTAACTGCATTCTTTTACTGTTGTAAATATACATACGTTTTTTGTGGAGCATCATGTTGTATATATGCATGTGTACATCCCAACAACCCAAAATACCTAAATACAGTGAAAAGTGGCTCAAATATATTTTTTTGCATTCCTGATTATTTGTAAAAATAAATTCAGCACATTTTTCTACCCATACCAAGACAGAAACAAGAAACATGTAGCGATAAGCAGGCCCTCAGCGACTCAGGCTTTGGTGCACTGAAAACAAGCAAAAACAGCAAATCCAATCTAGTCACACTGGAATGTATCGCTTTTCGAAATGACTGTATTGTGGGTTTGTGGTGGATGAGCTCTGAAAGACTTGCAGTGTCTGCATCTCTCATCACAATAACTCTCATTTAGTTAAGACAGTCATTATACAAACTAGGCAAACTGCCTTTATGCAAAGCGCTAGGAAAGGAGCGTGTGTCCAGATGATGCTAAAGCTTCAACCCCAGGCTTATTTTCAAGATACCAATTACTACGATATCTCTACGATAACATAATATACCATAACTGCTATGAAGCTAACGCTAATTTAGTTGTTACAGGATATTTTGTCTCCATATTCACTGTATCGAGGTGCATAACAGCATACCATTGCTCAGGCCAGCCTGTCTTAGAGACACTGAATCCCCATATACCCCCCCGACCAAACCCCCGCCATCCTCCCACCCCCCCAGCCAAAGGCATCATTTAGCATGCTAATCACCCCAATCCTGAGAATGAATTCAGACAAACCATTCTTTGTCCTCTCTCTTTATTTGTTCGCTGTGAACACATGCAAACTGTGCTGTAGTCCAATCATCGCAACAGCATGTCCTCAATGTTATTCATCGACCCTAGTCATAGTCAAGCAGGCAGTTAAAGAACACAGGTGCTGAAGCTGGACACTGACTGTGAGTGCAGCTTGTGCTTTGTTCCCATGTGTACTTGGCTGATGGTGTATACGTGTTAACGAGTGATAAAAGAAGACATTGTCTGTTTCTTGTGCTCTTGTCCAACAGCTCTCCAATCCCTCCTCCACAGAATCAGCATCAGCTTAAGTAAAGAGCAGTAGATGCCCCCTTGGAGAGATGGAGGTTCTGAGTCAACATCCCTGTTAACCTCAGCAGAAGATCTTTATAAGTTAACACTGTAATCCGTATCAATTTCAACACTCTTGGCCTGGGACGCTTGTGGAAAACAAAAAATGCTTTTTGAAATGTTTATTTCTTCTATGTATGCATAATTTAGGTTCTTTAGTAACGCCAATGGTTCCTATAGAACCTTAAACATTCAAAGACATACTCAAACAGTTCCTTGCATGTTGAAATTGTTCTTCAGATTGATGGAGAAGCTTGTAGCAGTAGCAGAGCCCCTTTTTGGTGCTACATAGAACCATTTTCAAAAAGCCACGTGCAGCACATTCTGTATCATTCTGAAGAACCACACCGCCACTCAAAGAACAGTTTAGGTATGCAAGTGGTTCTTTGAGTGTTCATACTTCTGTAGAGTCATTGTCTTTACTAAAGAACCCTTGAAGAACCACTTTTTTTAAGAGTGGCATCACTCCAAAGGGTTCCGTTTGGTGGATTTTAAGCATGTATATTAGCCTACTAGCTAATGGACATGCAAGCTTGTGGTTGTCTACCATAAGTACCAAATCTGACCAACACAGCATTGGACCTTATAACCAGACCATGTTGGGCTGCTATATCAGCCTCGTAGCGCCAGTGGAAAACGAAGGTAGTAAAGTTTGGACTAATGGGAAATTTCTATTGTTTTTCGGCAAGTTCATTCCTGTTGAAAAATCTCGTGTCCTCTCGTGTCCTTCAAGTGGCCTCTACACGTGAGATAAGCGATGCACACGTCCAGATAGTGAAAACGTGTTGAACGGGATCATTGAGACTGAGGTGTTTTAGTTCTCACTACTTACGGAGAGAACAGGCCGAGCAATCCGTTCCCAGGCAAACACTGCTGCTTCTGACACCTACTTGGTGGGACTGTGTTCTGTTTAAAGCACATCACAGGCCAAATGTACGGACCCAGGTTTTAAAAACACTCCACACAGCATGTTTACACAGATCACCCCAGGCTTTCTCATAAGGATCCTCAAGAATCAACTGGTTTATTCAAGACTAATTAACCCCAAACACTCTACATTACTAAAGTCATTAATGTCCACTTGGGTTCATTTGACCACTGTACTAAATAAGCCTTGTGTCTAAGCTTTAGTAGTTACATTCAGTGTTGTTTAATTGTGGTCCCACTAAACATGACACATTATTATAGAAGTTGTTCAAACTGCCCAGTTATTAATGGTCCATTACGTTTTCCAAGTTCGCCAGCCATCACCAGTACTGACCCAGCCAGTCGCATTCACTCCCAGCCTGAAGCTGGAATTACCTCAGGCCTCATGGCACATTCAGCGTAAACATGACGTGTCAGACAGCTCATGATAAAACGGGGTTACACTTGGGAAGAGTGTGCTTGCTCACACTTTAAGCAGGGCAGCACAAGCTTTCCCACGAGTATCCTCAAGGATTGACCAGAAACTGGGCACAGAAGTAACAGTGCTGAATTCTCAGTGCACTACTGGAAATTCATATCTTATTAACCCATAAACATGAAATCTAAACATTTCTGTTATATATATTCTGTGTATATATTCTGTATATGGCTATATATCTACCACAGATAGGATTGCATATATGGGAATGTGTATATCTCATAACTTCTACTCATAACTTTATATTACTGTTATACAAAACTGTGTATGTGCATAAGCAAAGCTATGTTGGTGTTTGATATTGTGTATGTCTATTGTCTAATGTGTGTATGTAAGTGTTGCAATGGACTAACGACCTAAGATCTTCACTACGCCTCTTAGATTTTCACATGACAATAAACGTGATTTGATTTGATTTGAGGTCAAAGTGTGGCTAATTCCACCCTGATGTCAGCAGGGGGCGCTGGACTCCGACCTCATTCATTCCCATGGCTACTGCGATTGTCCTCTAACCGTGACACGCTCGAGGTTAACTAGACGCGCCAAAAAGATCATGATACGAACAGGTGCACGTTCTCACTTCACTCCGTGCAGCGCGCGCTTTCCCATGAGATCTTTAGTGCTATCTAGAACCATTTCATGCCTAAATGCTTATTTGTATTATGAACTAGTTTTTTGGATTGATGGAGAACGCGGTGTCGCCTGTATGGTTCTATATCGCATCAAACAAGCTTCTTCTGTTCGTAATAACATCAGAACTCTTACAGTACCATTTACAGCACATGTTGACCATGCATAGAACCATTAAAACATAAAGCGGAAATGGAAACACAGTGAAATGTGTTAGAACTGGTTCTATTCTGTTCTCCACCGTTAGAATGAACCGAGCTGTGATTGGTTGCTAATTAGTGGTGATGAGTCCGGAGTGACTGTGCGTTCCTCCTCCTTTTCCTCTGCAGGGTGAGGAGCGCTTCAGGAGGAAGTCTGATGCGGGTCGTTTCGAGCAAGTTTAAGTCCAGTCTGAGCCGTTAAGCGTTAAGAGTTGGCTGCTTCTCTCATGTCCAATGTCTGACCAATGACCACACCAGTGTTCGTCTCCCCCTGCAGGTTCGTCTCTGCGCTAATGGACGGACTCCTGCAGAGTTGGAACTACAGCACAGGTGTGGAGGGGCGAGCTGAGCACGCTTAACACCTCAAAAGAGGTGCGAGCACGAGCCACTGGCACAAACACTGTTTATTTGTGTTGGGGTTTTGTTCCAGCTTTGGATCCACTGTTGAGTTTATGGAGGAACAGCAGCATGGAAGATGATTTGATTACCATATTCATATTAGTTCATATTAGTCAATAAAAAACAGATGGAATATTTTCTGGAATTTCTGGAATGTTGGTACACTGAGTGGAGAACTCAGAACAGCAGTTTAAGAACTGCTGGGTGTAATTGTCTATATGCCACATTCAGCGGTGTCTGATATATCTAATGTGTTCAGTGTTGATCCAGTTAAAGTGTTAAGCTCTCCACACTTCATGTCTAGTCTGAGCTCTTGGAGAAGTGTTGGGATGGGAATGCCTCACACTCTCTCTCTAATGCACGGGAATTAAAACGCTTCGTCACTTATAGTAGCTGTGAAGCATGCGCTGCTTTCCCATGAACCCAACACACCTCCATATAGACCCCCACACACCTCCACACTACACACACCTCCACACATCTAACACTCTGCAGAACAGCTGAAATCTGAAAATCTGAATTTTCCAGATCGCTCTGATTTTCCACCATCATCTTTAGGAGCCTACAGCCTCGAGACTGAGAGAGGGACTGGAGTGGATCTGGAGTCTGGATTGAAACTCACTTAGATGTCCGCCTGTGTAAATGTAGGCAGGTTTAAAGTCCAATCTGGCTGATTCAGAACCTCGTGGGAAAGCTCGCGCTGGCCTGTGGAAGGTGTCAGCACGCGCACTCCTCTGAGTGCAACTCTGTTCGTGTTATGGTCTTTATGACACGCCTCGTTAACACCAAACGTGCCACGGAAAGAGGACAAACGCTGAGGACATTCCAGCTTCGTCCTGGGAATGACTTCGTGGAAATTTCACAATAAATGAAATGACGGGTACAGATATTACTGCGGAGCTGAACTCTTGGCTAGTGACCTCCCGAGCAGTCAATATTCCAAACACAGTGCGTTGTGGACGTTTTTAAGCTTCCTGTTGGTTCTGTTCGCAGTACCAGGGTATGTATGTACTGAAGCAATTATAATAAAAATACACATTTATTATTTTATTTCTACAAATAAATCCACATTATAATAAAAAGTAAGTCAAATGAAAGATGAATCTCTGAAAATTTAAGTAAACTAATTCTTTTGGAAAACTTGCACTTTTTCAAATTATCATTATTGGTAAAGACCAAGTGGCATTTGGCCTTTTCACCCCTTCTCCCACCGAACCCTCCAAAAACCGAGAAACAGTCCCGTGGGAAAGCTGAAGGTGAGCTCGAGCGCACACCTTTTGCCCGTGACACCTTCGTTAGCACCGTGATCGTCTTGACACGTGCTGCTGGTGCTTCGGCACGTTTCCGTGGGAAGGATTGCTGGCCAAAGTGTGCAGGTCTAAGGTGACAACTAGCCCCATCCACTCGCCACACACCACCCCACTAAACCCCCACCCACCCACCATCACACATGCCGTTTCTGTCCACGTAGTGGAGGTGGGGGTGGGGTTGGGGGCTGTATGGAGGGAGGAGGTGAGTTTGTGGAAGTTTTATCCTGCTGGATAAACAGGGCAGAGCTTTAACACCGTACACTCATAAACCCATAACAGATCAGTGAGGTCCTCCATGAGGTCAGGTCTGTTCTGACCTACAGCTGACCTGCAACAGTGTTCATTAAACGATCCATAATGTGTGTGCAGTGGTGGAACTGCTCCCTGCACGAGCACACAGATGACCACTGTAACAGTGGGCTCAGGATAGCAGGAGAGGAGTTCATATAAGACCGAACAAGTGATTTAAACACCGTCAGAAAGAATTAGACTGTGATACTTGTGATGAACCTACACTGAGTGATTTCAGCACTGTAAGAATTCATATATGGCTGAACTAGCTAACAGAACTCAAGGTTCTAAGATGCTCTATTAACTGGTTGGAATGTGTTAGAACTGGTTCTAGTCTGTTCTCCACCGTTAGAATGAACTGAGCTGTGATTGGTTGCTGATCAGTGGTGATGAGTCTGAAGTGGCTGCGCGCTCCTTGCTAATGGACGGACTCCTGCAGAGCTGGAACTACAGCACAGGTGTGGAGGGGGGAGCTGAGCACGCTTAACACCACAAAAGAGGTGCGAGCACGAGCCACTGACACAAACACTGTAGGAGTGGAGTTTATGGAGGAACAGCAACATGGAAGATGCTCTGATTAGCATATTCATATTAGTTCATATTGATCTGAAGAGTTGCTGAGAGTTTAGTGCCCACATTGAACTGGACTGAGATTCACTCAAAGTTTCACTCTTAACAACCAGTTTGAATATTTTCTGGAATTTCTGGAATGTTTGCAGGTGCAGGTCTTTAAGAACTGCTGGAGTGAGTCAGTTTACAAATCAAGTTGGTGTCACCGTAAATAATTTCCTGTATTTAATTGAATACTTTCCATAGGATTCGGTCTGATTGACTTTGTGGATTCCCGTGGGAACGCTCGCGCTGTCCTGGGTAAAGTGTGAGCACGCGCACTTCTTCCAAGTGTAACTCTGTTCTTGTTATGATCTTGTTTACACCAAACGTGCCACCAATAGAGGACAAACGGCGAGGAAATTCCAACTTGATCGTGGGAATGAATGGGATGCTGCACATTCAGGCGCCCCCTACTGACAGCACTCGTGAACTGACTAATGTAATGGGCAGCTCCAGCTGGCATAGGTTGTTCTTTAAGATGGTGCTCTAAGGGTTCGGTGGTTTTCAACCCTGGTCCTGGAGACACACTGCGCTGCATTTTAGTGCCTTCCCTGCACCTGATTCAACTCCTCAGCTCATTGACTAGCCATTTACGAGTTGCAGGTGCTGTGGTAAAGCAGGGAGCAGGGACTGAGACGCTGAGAAGCACTGCTTAAATGGTTCTTTGCATGGTGAAATGGTTCCTCAGACTGACGGAGAATGTGTCATATATGATTCTATATTCCTATAGAATTGGTTCTATATAGCACCAATAAGGGTTCTGCTATTGTTATGATGTCAAGCTTCGTGTCAATAGCAGAACTCTTTGTGGTACTATAGGTAAAGAACTATTTCATAATGCAAATGAGAGGTTCTTTAAGCTTCTACTCGTGGGAAAGCTGGTGCTGCCCTGTTTGAAGTGTGAGCAGGTGCACTTCCTCCAAGTGTAGCTCTCTTCTTATTATGATTTTTGACACTTCTTATTAACACCGACTGTGTCACCAACAGAGGACAGACAGTGTAAAAAGTCCCAGTTGAATCGTGGGACTGAATGGGCTGACTGCTTCAGCGCCCTCTACAGTCAGTACTGAGGATTTGGCCAATGAGACGAAGTGTTAAAGCCATAATTTGCCCATAATAAGCTATTTGAAACCTGTTATAATAAACAGTTCACTCTTTTAACCACAATACATTTGGGATTCAGATAAAATTGGGACTGTTCTTCAGCTATGAGTAGTACTGTATATGCCATCCATATGTGAAAAATGTTTTTTTTTGTCATATATTGTTAAACATGTGTGCAACATGCATGTATATTTACATATGTTGATATATGACTGAACTACATGACACATATTTGTATATCCATATATGACTAACACAAGTTGGATATGCTAATATATGTCATATATTTGAAATTCACATATTGGCATATAGCAGATGTTCGTATGGGTTAAACCCAACATGGAGATCAATATGAAAACAGTGCTCATTGAAGTTCAACACAGGTCATAACACACTGTGCTAAAGACTCCTCTGAGTTTTTCCAGCTGACCTTATGGGTTCTCATGGGAAAGTCTGCAGAGCCCTGTGTGACGTGAGAGCACACACACTCCTGTGAATGTGTTCTTATTATGATCTTTTTGACACGTGCAGTTAACACTGAAGGTGCCATGAAAAGAAGACAAACTCCAGCTTCATGAGAATGACTGAAGTAGTCTGTTCAGCTTGTTATTTGGACAGTGGGGTGTACAGTGGACAGTCATTGTGATCCCCCTGGGTAAACAGTTGGAAACTTCGGCATAACGTCAAGTTTCTCCTTTTTACTCAGTAAGAAAATATAAATGATCTGTTATGGTTTATGAGTTAAGCTACGTATTCATTCAGACTTCATATACATTAACATTACACCGTTGAATTTAAACATACACTCTTAAAAATGATGGTTCTTTAAGGGTTCTTGAGGAAATGGATTGATCTATTCTGAATTAAATGGCTCTATGCATGCTAAAATGTTTTTTCAGATTGATGGAGATGTTCCAACCCAAAAAGGGTTCTGCTGATGTAATGATATCAAGCCTGTAACAATGGAAGAACCCTTTTTGGTGCTACATAGAACCAAATGCAGCACATTTTCCATCAGTCTGAAGAACCACTTCACCATACAAAAAAAAAAAAAAAAGTTTAGTGGTTCAAAATAGAACAGACCATTTCCTCATGAACTCTAAAAGGAAATCCCACATGAACCCATGCAAACATAGAACAACAACAACAAGATGGTTCTTCAAGGGTTTGTAAGTAAAAGGATATGCATGCGCTGTAATAATTTCTTCAAAACTGAATAAAATTTGTTAAAATTTGTTCTCTATTCTGTTCTGAAATTTTTCCGATTTGTCATGACAAATAAAAATTCCCATTCAAATAATTCCCATGACAAATAAAAATTCCCATTCAGCACTCTAATAGTTTATTGAATGAGGACTAAACTAGCTAACAACATTAGGGACTCTTAATTAATTTTTAGTCTTGAAATGTCTTAGCAGATTCAGCCGAATAGTATTGAAGCAAATAAACCACAGCATATACCATAAACTCAGAGCTTCTCACATCCCTCTGCTTTAAACTGCTGTATCTACTTTATCACATAGACACTTACACCCAGCAGTCCTCAAAGACCTGCACTTTCACTGTGTGTACCAACATCCAGACATTCCAGGAAACATTCCAACTCACAGATAAAAGTAAACCTTTGAGTGAATCTCAGTTCAGCTCTTAGGTAGAGTCACATTATCGAAACTACACAGCAATAAACAAACAAATAAATAACTAAAAAACTAAATAAATAAATAACTAAATAAATAAATAAAATTAAATATTATATATTATTTCTGACTGTATTTAATTCTGTTTTCAGAAACATGTGTCCATGTGTCAGAGGGCACATTCACCTGGATGTTACACAGAAAGTGAGGAATTCTGGATCATTTCATCCTCAAAAACTGAAGCTTCAGAAAAACTGCTGCAGGTCAGAAGAGCCCCGTTTCCACCAACCTGACCTTATGGTGCACCTTCCACCACACACTGTATTAAAGTGCT
>JAVGWN010003523.1:0-10244 GCA_034552555.1 Semaprochilodus insignis | reverse complement strand
GAGAGCTTGGGAGTGAGAAGAGGATGCAAGGTAAAGGGAGAAAAGAGGAGAATGTATTGGGTGAGAGAGGGATGGGGAGCAAAGAGGATGGGAGAGGAGAGGAGATTAGAGGAGAAGAGAAGAGAGGAGAGGAGAGGAGAGCTTGAAGGGGTGTGGGTTGGGGGTGAGAGAGAGATGCAGGAGGAGAGGAGAAGAGAGGAGAGGAGAGCTTGGGGGGGTATGGGTCGGGGGTGAGAGAGGGATGCAGGAGGAGGGCAGTGCGTGACAAGAGTAGCCAAACTGATCCGACAGCGAGAGTCCAGACCTTTCTGAGGATCTACATTATTAATAGAGCTGCAGCAACACGTCTATATTTTAGCAGTGTGTGTCTGTGTGTGTATGTATATGTGTGTGTGTCCGTGTGTGTGTGTATGTGGGTGTGTGTGTGCCTGTGTGTCTGTGTGTGTGTGTATATGTGTGTGTGTGTGTGTCCGTGTGTGTCTGTGTGCGTGTATGCGTGTGTGCACGTTACATGTGTTTGTGCGTGTGTCCGTGTGCGCGCGCGTTTGTGTATGTCCGTGTGTGTATGTGTGTGTCCATGTGCCTGTGTATGTGTGTGCGTGTGTGGGTATGTGTGTCCGTGTGCGTGTATGTCTGTGTGTGCGTCCGTGTGTGCGTGTGTCTGTGTATGTGTGTGTGTGCTTGTTTCAGTACATATGACTGATTCCCCAAACAGCCTCATCTTAATCCCTTAAAAAGGGCGGTTCCCAATTTTCCAAATTTCTGTATGATGAAAGTCGCTGTGGTGTAAACACAGCCATTCAGAGCAGATCAGCATCATTATCTAATAATAATAAGCCCTAATGATTCCAAGCTTTGGAAGCGGCACGGTGACACAGTGGGTAGCGCTGTCGCCTCACAGAGATTCCCAGTCGTCTGGGATCCCGGGTCCTTTCTGTGGGGAATCTGCATGTTCTCCCCGTGTCTGTGTGGGTTCCCTCATCATGCAGCCAGCTGTGAGTGTGATGGACTGGCGGCCTGTCCAGGGTGTTTCCTGCAGCCTCCTGTTTGTAGACCGAGTTTGTTTTCAGTTTTCGCTGTCACTGTCAGGTAGTGGTCTTGAGAAACGTCGGACCACCATGGAGCTGGTCAGGGCAGCTTTGCTCACATCCCTGAGCTCTGATATTTTAGCTTTGCCTACTTTTGCCTAACTGACCCAACTGACCAATTCTTTGATGCAGGAGTGTCGGAACACTGATATGGCCTACATCCAGAAACTTGTCCAGTCCACTCCCAATCCAATCACAGCGGTTATGTCATATATATATATATATATGTATATACACACAAAGACATTATCCATCCGTCACTGCCACTGAGTGATCACTGTGCCACATTAGCCCCCTGATGCTGCCGAAGTTCTCCGATTCGCCCTGAAACGAGGAGAAACAGAGCCGCCCCGGCGGTGTCAGCTTTCAGCAGAGTTATCTCTAATCCTTCCCACGGAACACCTGGCTACCCATAAGCCCCTGCAGGCATGTATCGTCAGCCCCAGAACTGCAGAGCCGCAGCCCACATCAGCACAGCTCAGCTGCCCCGCTGAACGCTAGGCACAAAGCCCACACCAGGCCCGGCTGAAACAGAGCTGGCTGGACGGACTTGTGGGAGTTCGGACATGACAGCAGATGGAAAATATCAAGTAGGTCCATTAGTTTAGCCCACTTTGGCGGATCAAATCCATACAGCACACAGCTGCGCTTCCGCCTGAGCCCAAGAGCGAGGACGACATTAGGGCTGCCACGATTAATCAGTCGAAGTAAAGAGGGACTGGTTTAAAGATACACCTCCAGTACACACGTTACACTCACACGTTACATAACAAGGACTGGTTCAGATTCCCTTACTGGTCTCAGCCTGCTGGACACAAAGCAGGTTAACAGATCCTCCACATCTCATCTCAGCTTTCTGCACATTTCGGTGCATAACTGATATTTCTTTGCTTATCAGTTTATCATACTGAATAAGCATAAAACATAAAACCTAAAATGTGTGCCGTGTCTTTTGCACAGGTCATATTTCCTGTATGTCATATGTATCATATAAGCAGTAATTGTGCCTTGAAATGTGCAGACGTGTGTGAAAATGGATGGTTTATTTAACCCTCCTGTTCAACTGTAAGGATCCATTGTAAAATAATAAAATACAGATATGGGAAAACAAATATTGGAATACAAATATTATTTCAGAGTGCTTGGCTTGCTAATTTGGAATGTGCCTCCAATATTTGACTGGGCTTGTTTCAGTCGCCAAGCTCTACTTAACACCCATTGGGCCGAAACGTAGCCGTTCAGATTTTGCCGTCTGGTTTGGATATAATTTGACCCACAACGTAAAGAGGTGGGTTAAGGTGGTGAAAGGCAGGAGGAGCTCCTGTACTGCTCTTTGTAGTATAATATTGGGAATATATGGAACTCAACAATGAGACATTTGGCGTCCATGACTCCCCTGCACCACCCCCGAAAAAAAAGATATCTGGTTGATTCCACTGCTGAAATCAATGGCAAAACACGGGACGATTGAACTCATGGGGCTGTGTGAACTTAGAGCATTGGAGGGAACCATAATATTTATTCTAGAAATGCAGTAAAATATTGAAATACAGATGCTGGAATACAAATATTGGAATACAAATATTGTTTTTGAGTGCTTGGTTTGCTAGTTTGGACTGTGCCTTCAACATCTGATGGTGGTAGTCAAGTCAACATTTATTTCTATAGCACCTTTTACAGCAGATGTTGTCACAAAGCAGCTTTACAAAGAACCTGGTGTCCGAGCCCCCAGTGAACAAGTCATGGGCGACAGAGGCAAGGAAATACTCCCTCAGTTCAAAAGGAAGAAACCTCGAGAGGAACCAAGACTCAAAAGGGGAACCCATCCTCCTCGGGTCAACACCAGACAGCAGGACAAGCAAAGGAAAGGAGCGTCCAGTGTTTGTAAGGTAGAGGAATGAAAGTCTGATTAGCCTGTAATTAAATAGCTGGGTCATCGGATGGGTCAGCAGGACGCAGGCCAAGCTTCCACAGTGGTACTGTATGAGAGAAGACTGGTCAGGAAAATTGGAGAACTTTGAGAATTTGGGCTGGATTTCTGGGTGGCTCCTTGGGCTGGAGTTTCCACGACTGTGGTAGGATTGACACAGGACTGAGGAGAAAATGGGCCGGTGCTGGGGATGTGAGTTCATTGGCCGTTAGTCTGGAAGAAGAAATGGTTTCAGGCAAATATGTTTACTGTAACTGTTTGACTTGCTTCGTGAGCTCTGTCCAGTTCATTGTCAGTAACTGATTCTAACCTGGTAGATTGATCAATTGCTATCAGAGTCAATGGCTACAGTCGTAGACCCTGCACTGAGTAAGTTGACATGTTGTGAAAACTGGGCTGGTTTCAGTCTTTAAGCTCTGCTTTTCAAGCTCTGCCAGGCTGCCTAGCTTACAGCACCCGCTGGGCCGAAACATATCCGTTCAGATTTTTGCCTTCTGGTCTGGATACAATCCCAGAACTAGCCAAAGACGGGGCCAGATTTGGAGATTTAATCCATTAGCCAAAATCCAATCGGATCAGTTTTGAGAAAAAAACTGGTCCCTGCTGATCTGCCAGCAATCGCTGACCTTTACATGAGTCCTGTTCAGTGTTCAGCGATAGCCAACTAACAGGAAAACCTTCAACGTGTGTATTTGCACAGCCTGCTTTGCAGAAATACCAGGATGAAAGCGCCTGGACGCACCAGCAAGCCAAAGCCTTTGCATATCCAAACTAGGCTAGTCAGCCAAATGAGAGCAGCACGCTCAGTTCAGCGCTAACCTGTGGCGGGAGCCCTCGGGAATCCCTTTCTCCACTTAAATCTCCACCGCACTCCAGTATTTGTCTTAAAAGTGGAAGTTTTCATCTAGCGATGGCTACTTCTGCGAGACTGCCCTAAATCTGTCCACTTACTCCATCATCCATCATTCCCTGGCTGTATTCCTCAGCGCTGCTCCATTTCATGCACCGGATATATTTACCTTTGAGCATGTGGATTCAGTCTGGGTGTTGACTCGCCATATGCTACGTCATACGTCAAAATGTCTAACTGCGTGCCTAGCCCGGTTGTTATTAACCAATATTGACAATGGGTGGAGGTTCTCCCTGTTCTCTTAGGAACACATACAAATACAAGCTAAGCTAACTAATCAGTCAACACATATTCCACACAATCAGGTTGATGGCAGCTAGCACTGTTTTCAGCCATGCTGAGTACTTTTGTTCAGCTTTACAGATAAAAATATTTGTGGCAGACACCAAGTGTTTTGGCTTGCGCAGCTAGCGCAATACTAATAGGTGCCTTGTAGCCAATTTGGGCCACCAAACATGACTTGGTTGATCAATATGAAGAATACCGATTGTACCGATGCTTGATTTGGCCAATATTTCAAATATTCGACGACGCATTTATTGTCATGTTGGCTGCATAGTTTTGGTTGGTGGACGATTCTGAGTCCAGCAGTGGCACTGAGGTGTCCGGGTGCACTGCTGTGTCTGATCCACTCACACCAGCACAACACACACTAACACACCACGTCAGTGTCACTGCAGTGCTGAGAATGATCCACCACCCACATAATACCTGCTCTGTGGTGGTCCTGTGGGGGTCCTGACCATGGAAGAACAGATAGAAATATGTGTGTGTCAGACACCAAATGGCCAACCATTTTGGCATACAGCTAGCATAATGCTAATAGGTGCAGCCCAAGTGCTTGTTGCTAGCTACATTAGCCTCATAGCCAATTTCAGCCACCAAACATGTCTTGGCTGATCGACTACATTTGCGTAAATTAGATGTTCTGCCCAAACTGCTGCTGAGGTAACGACTGGAAGCGTTCGCTGTAGCGTAGCCATGGGGTTGTAACAGCGTTCCAGCCGTTGTCTTCTGTGAGCGCTACGCGTAATGCTATCGCTGGTGTTTTAATGAACGTGTGTTGTACAGCCTGACAGATGTCTCCTGATATCTCCCCCCAGGCCGCCTGTCTCTCCCGGCCGCCCCTGAGTACGAGTGCAGAGTGATTCCTGACAGTGATGAAGCAGTCCAGCTCCAGGCCAAGGGGTTTAGGGTTTCTCCCAAAGCACTGACTAAAGCTCCTCTTCTCCATTCCGCTCTCTTGTCTTCTCTTTCCCCACATCTTTCCTGAGCTTCGTCTATCTTTCCTGTAAACTCTATCTCTTGATCACTCTGTCACTCTTATGTGGTCTCACAGTTTCATAAGCCCACTCGTATTGAGCCTGTAAAACTCTGCATCTCTCTCTCCTGCACAACTTACTCATTAACTTCATATCAGCGACTGAATAATTGCAATGTCTTGGCTAGAGGAAAAAAAAAACATGCTAACATGCATACAGGAAATACAATATACAACGTAATTTCACTTAGAATACCAACAAAATATGCAATTTGACCAGGGTGCACAAACTTTTGCACATAGCTGTATGTAATATTTATCAAAAATGAACCTATTATAAGATTATTTAGCCCATTTATAGCCATATTACTTGAAATCATATTATTCAATTATGGTTTAAGGTCTATACTGCTTTCAGTGTAGCATCATATACTGTATATAGCTTTTAGGCCTTATGACTAGTCCGTCCTTTGCGGTCGTGACGTTGCCAAGGTTTGCCATACGTGTGGCAGCCCTAGAAACAAGTTGCTAAATGTTTTATACAGAGTGCTGTGAACATCCCCACCAATTCTCCAGCATCCCAGATTTGTTCCTGGAGGCTAATACGGGCACTGACATTCACATGACTCAGCAAAAGCAAATCATTTCAGTTTTCCAAAAAAAAAAAAAAAAGTAGGCCAGTCTTTAACCGTGACGTGCTAATGTTTAGATAAAGCTCTTTAAGCCGCTCTGGTTGGGTTTCTTTGACATGTTGTCAAGAACAAATGTACACGTGCTCGATGCGTGCCGAGCTCAACGTCAAAGAGTGTTTATTAGATTGTTGATAATCAAAGTCAGCAGCAAATACAGAACAATAACGGGCGAGGCTGAAGGAGAAGAGAGAGACAGGCAAGGGCCGAGAGCCAGAGGGTCAGAGAAACAGGCAACCAAACCAGAGGGAAAATCCAGGGGAGGAATCCAGAGATCAACAGGGGAGGTCAAAACCAGAGTGAACAATCAGAACAGCGATCAAAACCAAAAGGGAGAATCAGAGAGAGAGAGAATCAGAGAACGAAGAAGAGTCGAGACCAAAGAAGAGTCGAGAACGAAGAAGAGTCGAGACCGTAAACAGGAAGCAGAGAGAGAGAGAGAGAGAGACAGAGAGACCGTTCAGTAAGCAAACAGAGTTTGGCAATACTTCGCAAAGAGGGTGTGTAAATGAGGGGTATATACTGTATATATGGTAGAGGAAACGAGATGCAGGAGAGCCAGATCTAGGAATTGGACTGTGAATGGAGAGTTCGGGACATGTGGTTATGACGTCATCACGGGATGAACTCCGGGAGATCGGCAGCAGCGGGATAAACCCGGAAGCGTGACACATGTAAGGAGCTACAACTTTAAAAGGTTTGGCTGTTGCAAACGACCTTGTAGGACAAGAAAAGCACAAGCTGTAGGGATGCACCAAAAATGACACATCCGCCAGTAAGACCGCATTCTCATTTAATCTGCATACGGTTCAATGGTAAGGAAAGTCAAAGACAAAGAAGTGATAAAACACCTACACTGTGTTTATTGCTTTGACTTTCTTGCACCAGTTGGCACCAGAGCATTCAAACTGTTAGAGCCGTAGCAGATCAACAGTGAAAATGTGTGGCACTGAGGTGTCCAGCAGAAAGAACCCCCCACATAATGCCTGCTCTGTGGTGGTCCTGTGGGGGTCCTGACCATTGAAGAACAGGGTAGTACAGTATACAGAGAAACAGATGGACTACAGTCTGGAACTGTACAACTACAGAGTGTCCTATATGGTCAGTGGAGCTGATAACATGGACAGTGAGTGCAGATACAAGGAGGTGGTCATAATATTATGACTGATCGGTGTATAGACTAATTGCTCCAAACTGCTCTTGACAATACGACCACAGTGCATCCAACAGTAAAGGCAGCACTGGGCTTCTCTTATACAGTGATAGGAAACACGGTAGCATACCGAAATCTCACTGCTGACTGCTCACCAGCTGCCCTGGGGGCAGATTCAAATAAGTACAACCTATCTGAACCCCGGGAAGGATAAAAAGCAATTCCCGCCTGTTTTGCAGGAGGTCCTTAGTTTGAACTAGTGACCAACAACCAAAAGTGTCGATATGGAGGAAACTGTAGTTGTTGATTTTCTTTGGCACATGAAGAAACTGTTCTCACAGCAGGGAGTTCATAGCCCACCTGTTTCACTCCTCATTGCTCGCTAGCTGCTCAACACTTCCTATACAGCCAGGTCATCTGATGGCAGAGTGATGTGGAACAGTAAATACTGAAGCTGGCTTCTATTCCACTGGGTCCTGAAGATGTTTGAGGGTCCCCTATTATGGTTTCAATAGATTTCAATGCAGTATAATCCCAATACTGCCCAGATCCCCCGCACCCCCACCCCCCCACCCCCCAAGTCATGCAGCCCTAGTTAATGAATGATAAGCCACGTTAGTCAATAATAAGCTTGCATGTTTAAGAGGTTCAGATTTAAGGTCAGGACTGGAGGCTTGTTGGTCAATGGCTTTTCACATGAAATCACTCTTCTGGGAAATCACGGTCTTGCCCCCCTCGCTATCCCTCACTCTTCAAGGCCAGCGAGCGTTATCTCCCAGCTGCAGAACTTCCAGCGTGTGCTGTTTGACCGAATCTTCCTGCTGGGCAGGGAGAGCTCTTCGTCAGGCTCTCTCACGGCTCAGGGGGGAAAAAAACATACTGGAAGCAGGAAGCGCTGCCAATTAGGCTTAATGTGGCCTGGGCGTTCGGGGACCAAAACCTGCATTGTGCTGCGGCATATCGCCCCGGCTCCAGCACCTGATACACACAGCACACGATGCTGAGGGAAAGATCAGTGGAGACGTTCTCTGCCTCCAGCAAGAGCTGCGCCTCCACTCCCTCGTTTAACAAGCCCTTGCATTTGACTGGTAAATCCTGTTCAGCCATCTTTCATCACCAGCAGACAGGAGCTTCAGAACACCAAGGTCAAAGCCCTCCACACAATATGATTCAAGCTATCGCTATACACGAGTGTCGGCCTTGGACGCTGTTGTTAATGTAAGGCTGAGATAGCGGGAACCAAACCGGCAGTGCTTTCAAAGCGCTAATATGCTAGCCTCCCCTGGTAAGAGCTAATGAGTCTCGGGCACGGATACACAAATGGAAATCAGCACCGTCACCGTCAGCGGCCGTGAGTCTCTGCAGCTGCCAGGGAAAGGAAAGCAAGCAGAAAGAGATGGGGCTTGCGTTTTATGCCCCGTGGCTCGTGTGCACAGCAGAGCAGAGCGCATTGGAAAACATTAGCGGAAAAAACCTGATTATCCCCCCAGCTCGGAAACGAATTAGAGGAGAAAGAGGGGGTCTGGTGGGCTCCTATCTGTTTCCACAAATCCTCCGGCCTGCGGCTACAGCCACCGCGTCTCTCTCCGGGATGGCAAACTGCTAAGGAAGTGCTGCGCACACAGGACGATCTAACAGTTTAACCCTTCAGGCGCCTCTTCCCTTCCCTCCCTCCCTCCCTATCTCTGTTTATCACGCCAATTCATCTTTCCAGCTGAAAACGGCTACACCCAAGAAAGCTTTCCTGTAATGTCCCAGGCTTTCTGTCTAGATAACAACTGTTCAACTGAATCAGGCTTCCCAGCACTCGCTAGCTCTCTCTATGCTAGTCCCTGGAGACAGAGTCGGATGCAAGCGTTAGGGCATCCCTGGTCAAATGACATGTGGTTGTGTTTGCCAGAAGTCATGTGATATCAGGATGTAAACTGATTATGAAGTGGTGTTACCTCAGGGGACGGCTTGGGAACGCCCACACCTGAGAGTGGGCGAGGTGTGAGAGTTCGAACGAGGCGTGATAGTGGGTGCCAGACGGATGAGACATTCCTCTTCCGAAGCTGTGTGGGCATGTAACATTCCTCGATTCACTTCTGTATCAGGAATACCGCACACAAAGCATTACCACCCACAGTGGACAGTGCAGTGGCCACCCACGGATGCTTAATGATGGTGACCGGCAGTATCTGGCTAGAACTGTCCGTGCACACCACACCACCACACTGGACACAACGCCTCACCTGAGCTCATGAGGTTGCTAACTTGACCCTAGAGGACTGGCAACATGTGGTGTGGTCCGATGAGTCACGGTACCAGTTGTTTGGGGCTGATGGTAGGGCTAGTGTGTGGCGCAGACCCCATAAAGTCATACACCCCAGGTGTCAACAAGGCACTGTGCAAGCTGGTGGTGGCGCAATACTGGTGCGGGGTGTGTTCTCATGACTTGGGTTGGGTCCACTGGTCCGCCTAAACACGTTATTGACTGGTGCCCACTATGTTTCACTGCTTGGCGACCATTTGCAGCCCTTCATGGTCTTCATGTACCCCCACAATGATAATGCAGGGTGCCATCGGGCCCGAGTTGTCCAGAACTGGTTCAAGATGCTTGCACATTCACCCAACATGAGCCCAATTGAGGCGTTCCACTATCATGCCTATGATATTCACGTCTCCTTGCTATTACCATCCTGGCCAGTGTTCAACCTCACTCACAAGACAACAACTCACAGCTGATACAGGTGTGGGCGTTCCCAAGCCGTCCTGTGAGGTAACACCACTTCAAAATCGGTTTACATACTGATATCACATGACTGTTGGTATGTTAGAGTATATTTGTGCCATGCCATCCCTAATTAAGGTATTCATGAAAACCAACAAGAGTAAATTAATTCTGCAGGTCAGTTACATGACTGGTTCACCATCAGGGTGTCAAAGTAAAAGCCAGACGTGTCAAAGATGCAGTATTCAGCAATGTATATACACTATACTGCCAAAAGTATCCAAATCACCCATTCAAATAACTGAATTCAGGTATTGACTTTCGTGGCCACAGGTGTATAAAACCAAGCACCTAGACATGCAGACTGCTCCTACAGATATTAGTGAGAGAATGGGTCGCTCTCAGGAGCTCAGTGAATTCCAGAGTGGTACCGTGACAGGATGCCACATGTACAACAAGTCCAGTCGTGAAATTTCCTCACTACTAAATATTCCACAGTC
>JAVGWN010003522.1:0-10244 GCA_034552555.1 Semaprochilodus insignis | reverse complement strand
CACAAGAGGGCGCCAGATGCATGCACATTTAGCCTGTATGCGCAACCCTCTCATTAATCCCATCCAAGCAGATCAGGATATGGCACGTTCCTGGCAGTCTTTGCCCGGTGCAGCCACTGTGAAAACATGCCAAAAGGACTTTTTCCCCCTTGAAACAAAAAAAAAAAAAAACTGAAGTTCCGCATCAGACACGTGATTGAAATAATCACGTGCTTTCACTGATCAGGTAAACAACCACTTAATCCAAATGCGTCTCATATTGCTCTGTCAACTGAACACTGTTATCTCCGGAGCTAAACCACAGCCCCACCTGTGCTTCACGGGTGAGCTCACCTCTCTCTCTCTCACCCAGCTAGACCACACCTTCTTGGACACGGGCCCCATTGGCCCTGAGATGGGCGGGGCTCCCTAAAAACCCATCAATCAGAGGCGCTGAGGGTGTGTCACAGTTTTGGGCTGAAAGCTCCATAAAGTTCTCATTATGAGCTTCTCGTGAGCGACTTGGCCAGGAGTCCCTATTCTTCCTCGCTGTTCTCGGAGCGCCTCGGCTGGGAGGAGGAGGAGGCGCTTATAGAGCCACTCGTGTTTATATCAGAGCTGAGAGGGAGACGCAGCGAGCGGGAGTGCCGTGCGTAAAGTTCTGCTGCCACCAGAAACAAACGACTTCAGCGCGATGGGGGATTTGATCTCAAGCCATCTGGATGAGGGCAAACGGGAGATGATCACGAGTAAGTTCTCTGTGAAGCTTGTGTGTGGGAGAAGGTAGGAGGGGTTGGATGTATGGAGAAACTTGAGCTCTGCTTTGGTTTGGTTCGTTCAGTTGCTGGGAACGAGGAAACAAAACCCATGCGGTGGAATCAGTGTTCAGCGTGGACAGACTGTGTTGGCTATCGAGGCATTTTTGGAGGGTGTAGATAGGTTCTGGAGTGTCAGCTTCCTATTCGCCAGGTTCTAGTTGGAATTTGGCCCTTCCACCTTAAATGGCGCAGCAGTTACATTCTGGCGCCAGAATGGAACTGCTGCGCCATTTAAGGTGGAACGGCCAAATTCGAATAAGAAGCTTGGAGGTTCCTGGTATGGTCAAGCCCATTTCTCTCGGGCCCAGTATCCCTCATAAGGCGACGTGGCGCGCTGTTTCCTGTTACTTTCATAGGACCTCAGCGGTGCAGGCAACTCCAGTGGACCTCAAAGCCCTCTGGTGACTGAAGATCAGCCTCCTATACCACCTAGTACCACCCAGAAGTCTCCAGTCCACTGGAGGCAGCTTACAAGAGTCATCGACCCCAGGATGTGGCACCTAATTGTAGTTTTACTGACCAGTAGGGTTAAAGTGACTTAAAGGGCAATTCCACCAGTTTTCCAAACTTTCCGAATGGGACGTTTGATGTGAGTTTGCTCATTGCAGAGAAGCTTACAGACTCTTGATGTGGTGGTGGGAACCAGAGGTCACCATATCTGCAACACACATAGCCATTTTATTTACTATCTGGAACCACCTGTTGAATCTACACCTGTTTGTAATGTATGTAACCTTTTTGGGAGACTATTTTGCCTTATAGCACCCTGCCTTGACCCCTCGGCCGTTCAAATACATCATTATAAGTCAAAACCTTATCACAAAACTATCATAAAAGAATGTGGGAGGCATCCGACAGCATATATCCACCCATTTTTATTCAGAGGCTTTGACCTCTTCAGATGTCTGGTTCCTATCATTGCCGACGTGAACTATTCTGACTTGGCAAGCTCTTCCAGAGAGGAGCGTTTTACCTTAAAGCACTCTGAATGACTTGTCAAACATTTGGTTTTATGGAATTTTAGAAATATTGGTGCAGTTCCCCTTTAAATTGTGATATTCTTTGTTTCATAAGGTTGCATAAAACATCCTAAAGGGTATTTCAACATACATTACAGCATAACCAGATAATCAGGACTGTTACTCAGAGTCAACAGAGATATTGCAGGAAATCGTTACAAATATGCATGTCTTTCTGCTTCGACCGGGATGCTCTTTGGCTGAGGCGCACTACAGTGCAGACAGTCTTGAGCCAATCAGAAGACCCATGTATGTTCCCTGGTGGTTTTGTGTAGTAGATTAAATTAGATTAGATTAAAATTCTTTGTCGATGTCTCAACCTCTGGTTCCTGTCACCACCACTGTAAAGAAATCCAAGGCAATGTGTTTCTCTACAATGTCCCACTTCACACTGAATCACTCTAAATGGCTTTGTGCACATTTAACCTTTGAATAATGCAGAGATTTTGAAATGTTGGTGGAATTGCCCTTTAAATATAGCTCTTAGATGCTCTTAAGTCATTTTTTAATATTTGCATTTTGCGACTGCCACAACTTTAAGTGCTCAAACTTAAGCTTAGGGTCTAAAAGCCTCATCATAAAAATCATAAGCCAATATATAAACACTCAAAAGAGCTGAGGAGATTAACTAATAGTTCTGCAGAGTAGATAAAATGGCCACATGTTCATTGTCCATGTCTCAGTCTCTGGTTCACCACCACTGTAACAAAACCCAGGGTTCTCTACAATTTCGCATCATATCACTCTCAATGGATTTGTGTAAATCTCAACTATTAATTTAGGCAGAAACTTTGAAATGTCAATTTTGAAAAAGCTGAATTTCTGTATTTCTATATTTCTTGTATTTCTGTTCATTCTTTTTTTTTATTATTGTTATTCTTGTGGTCCACTTATTTATGTGGTTTAATTTACCATAAACTGTCTTAATTCATCTTCATTTCCCAGCCTCACTTTATCCCTTAAAGTGTAATTAAACAGGTTGTTTGCTACTGTGCCTTTAAGACATTAAGGTGTATGTGAATGAGCTCTGCTGTGATTGACTGCAGTGTACTGTCCCTCAATCAAAGAGCACTCCAGTCCTAGCTGAAGGACTTTAGTGTGAATGGGCAGGGTAAAACTGCTGTAGGCTGAATAGGCGAGTGTATGAAATGCGTTTGTGTTTATGACATCACAAAAACAGTAGATTCGAGAACGAGAAGTCCTGTTTCCTATGATTATGGACCCTTTAAGATGTTGAATGGAAGTGACCACAGTGACCACTATTTAGTCAAAGGGCATCAGCATAACTCTCTGGCTTGAGGCTTGAACTATGAATGTACTGAGCATTTGAACAGTCTTTGTGTTATTGGGTTAAATGTAGTCTACCTGCTTAACACTCGCCAAGACGTTTTGCACGTTGATAATTGCACTCTTTCATATTTCACTACACAAGCTGGACCCATGCAGTTTCCTCAAAAGCTGAAGATTGTGTCTGGTTTCAGACTGTTCAGTTCATTTCCTGTTGTAGAGTAGATGTAACGTTAGTCCAGCGCTGACGGCTGGAGCAGTAGTTTCTTCTCTCAGCTTCACCCAAGAGCAGTGCGATGAAGATCTATGTAGGAGAGAAGTAAAGGACGTGAGATTGTACAGCCAGGGAGCGAGTGGTACTTGCTCCACATTTCTTTGCTTTTAGCAGACCTTTTAACAGATACGTGCTACATATGGAATCTCAGGAATGCTTGGGTCACTCTCTGAAAGTGAGGCCGCTCTCTGGATAACATGTCAGGGTGCTATAAACTTTGCACATATGTTGAAGAGGTCCTGCACGTTTACACCATCTCCACCCATTCAAAACGTCTGCATAATTCACCCAGTGAGATGTAAACAAAGTCACTCAGAGTGGTTTGGTTGTGAAACACCCTGTGCTGGAGATCTTTGCTGAGTCAGAATGGTTCACGGTGGTGGTGATAGGAACCAGACGTTTTGAAGCTCCCGCATGAAAGGCTTTGGAAATATGCAGCTTGATGCCTGAGACATGGTTTTGTGATACGTTTCAGAAATCTTTGGCCTTAAATATGGTTTAGCCTTATGGGTGTTACAGTGCACCATTTCACATCAAACTACTCTGCATGACTGTCTTCTTTATTGAATTGTACTGAATGGAAGTATTGAAGAATCAATGGAATTCCCCTTTTGGTGCATGCTCTCCAGGTTCTTCAGTTGGGCACGAGTGGCTGTATGAGCGTGGGAATTTCTGGGATGTGGCTTCAAAAGTCAATTCCTGTCCATTTGTACATTTGCTGTACATCAGTTCATAGCTGGATGTAGCAAGTTCTCTTGATGCTGTAGACACCTCAGTTTGCCTGCCATGAAGCTTCTCCCTGTCTTGTGCTGTGAGGGGGGCTCACCAGCATTGCGTGTGCGCGCCATACGATGATCATGCTATTTAATCACAGATAAATCTGACATTTCTTTCCCTGCCTGGGGAAAAAAAACACTCAACACTTCTTCTATTCATTCCTTATAATTATAACTCTGATCCTTTTTTTGTGTTTGTTGCTATCGGGGGTCAACCTGAAGAGGATGGGTTCCCCCTTTTGAGTCTTGGTTCCTCTCGAGGTTTCTTCCTCTTGCTTGAGGGAGTTTTTCCTTGCCACTGTCGCCTCTGGCTTGCTCATTGGGGGCAGATTCTTTGTAAAGCTGCTTTGTGACAATGTCTGTTGTAAAAAGCGCTATATAAACAAATTTGACTTGGCTTGACTTGACTTCCCAAAGCTTTGGTGGGAAGGGTCTGTTTTAAAGAACTTGAATGTCTTTAAAGGTCCAGATCTTGCTAAGTGTATAGGCTTCATTTGAAAAGACTTAATTTGAAGAGCCAACGTCCGAGTCTGAAAGTCTGACTCATTTATACTCCTCATACTCGTTATGTATTAGCGTGCCCAGTGAGGTCATTCTCCGGAGAAAGCGGAGAACAGAGGCTTACTCCTTGACCCCACAACTTCCTGTGTAGTCACTTAAATAGCTTAAAGGGGAGTTTCAGAAATTCCAGCATCAGTTGATTGCTGGGATGTAAACAGCAATGGCACATTGACTTCTTTACAGTGGTGGTGATGGGAACCAGAGGTTGCCATGTCTACTCATATAAAGCCATATTAACCACCCAACTACCCAAAACCACCACAGAGACTAGCCTGTTGATGATGGCAAAACATTGGTAAATCTGAAAAAACAGGTTTCCTCACTGGGCTATTTTGCCTTGCAAATGGCCTTCATTTACCTCTCTGCCCTGAAGGAAATCAAATAAATGATATAAGTACATTTTCAGCCACCAACAACTTGCTGTTGAGTGGCATTACATTTTTCAGATGTCTGGTTCCCATAACCTCCAGTGTGATCATTTCTGAGTCAGCAAGTTTCTCTAGAACGCTCTAGAGCTCTGAAGACTTCATTTACATCTTAACTACTTAATTATGCAGGACATTTTATAAACTGGGGCTTTGAGACTGAAGCCTGCTTCAGCATAGCTTACAGTGCTGTAAGCATAGTTGGTTCTAATGTAGAGGCACTGGCAACCAGTTTAGCCCCATAATTCACTGTAAACGGTGAGGGGGTCAAGAGTAGGCTGGGTTTCCGACAGGAAATGCTGCAGTCTCACTTTGGGCCCCCTGGGCGGAATGTTTTAGGGTTCCTCTGTGAAAATGGAGGGGGATAAGCAGGATGTTGTTGCGGAGGTGGGGGGTGGTGGGCTTTCGTGGCATGAATGGTAAACCACTCTGTTGTAGCATGATCAACCCCTCCACCAAAATCACTCTCTCCTTTTGTAGCAGAGTATGTGTTCACAAGTGACTTCCTGAGTTTTTCTCACCAGTGAGCCAATTCTTAGTCACCCACAGAAATGGCTGGAAGTCAGTCAAATACCGAGACGGCTTCCTTAGCCAGCGTGAATAAGTCATCCGCCTGGAATGTCAAAAGAACAGTGAAAGGAATTGGCCTCCCTCCACATCTCTATAATAGAGATGCTAAGGCAGAAGCATCGGTCATCAGCCTGCTGATATCATTCGTCACGCCCTTGTTAGCGGCATCATTAACCAGTGACTGTGGAAGGTGATGAGGTCAAACGTTTACATACTGGTACGCTCAGCACTCGTGAGGCTCTCAGGACAATTAGCCCATGTGAAGAGCTCAGCAAATGAACTAATGAGCATGCAGAGGAAAACAAGACCGGAGGCAACCTGGCAGAAAAAAAGACAGCTCATGACAGCAGGATGATCACTGATATGTTCGCTTGTACCCCAGTCCCGTTTAACGGGCTGTTTTATAAGACCCGGAACTGTGCACACATCAGCAGCAGTTTGTGGTTCTGGAACGTTATGGATAAAGTCGTTTTTCTGTGTTGGAACATGTAATTCTTTCCACTGGAGGCCTGAATTTTTGGGTCCTGTGGGCTCTTTTGATATGCTTTGAAATAAGCTGTAATTGAATTCTCATTCCAATCAGTTCAAGTTCAGTAGATTCATTGTGCTGTCTGACGTGGTTAGCTGGAGATCTGCAGAATTCCATGGAAGCTGTAATCTTGCCGATCTTTCTCTCTGGTCAGGTTTGTGTCGAGTGTGCAGTATTTGCGTCAGTTTGCCCTAGAAACGGGTAAAATTAGCACAGTCATGACTAATCGATTGAACTCGGATGCTTGTAGTATAATTTAGTAATATAAAGATGTTTTAAGTAAGATTTTAATTCCCCTTTTCACCTAATTGAGACACACACACACACACACACACACACGCGCGTATGTATATGTACGTGTGTGTGTGTGTGTGTGTGTGTGTGTGTGTGTGTGTGTGTGTGTGTGTGTGTGTGTTTATATCTCACACACATCACATATTGTTGGCTGAATGTCTAGATCGAGGCTGTTGAGTCAGTCTCAGTCTCAGTCTCAACAGCCCCCCCCAGTTAATCTTAGTTTAGTCCTTCTGAGTGCAGCTGTTTGTTTAACTATTCTTTTGATGAGGAGTGTAAATATGGTAGATATAGCTACTACTTTGCATCAGGCACTTTTTCAGGCTTTGTGATCCAGAAGTACAACTCAAGCGCCAATGCATTGCATCCAATCTAAAATGCATTTTGTCATTGTGCTCCTGAAGGCCGTGCTCTCATTTCAGACCAGGCAGCAGTTACTGAGAACAGTGGAACTGGAACATGAAGATGCTTTGGTGAAAGCCTGAAACATAATTTGGGGTTTCCTGCTTGCAGAGAGAGCAGATCTCTCCCAGGAGCTCAGTGCTGTAAATTAACCTAACAGAGCATGCATGTTGTGCAGAGTGGCTCTTCCTCTGTTTCTGGGAGAGAAGCTGCATTCGGCCAGAGCAAGCACAGTTCAGAGTTTCCTAATCCACAATGCATTCGGGTAGAAAATCTCTGAAAGGGAATTACAGTCACCGCTAAGGCTAGTGAAGGGTGTGGAGTTGGTGTGGCAGCAATGAGTGGGTGTGTGCAGAGCTCTCCAGTAGGTGATTACCGTCACTGTCAGGCTGTTTTGCTTTTTTTTGTTTTCATAGCATTTGTATAAAGTTTTTCAGGACACGTGCCGGGACTGGAGGGACTGTAGAAGTAACAGGAGTCACTGTGTTGCTTGTTGTGCATTTCTAAAAATATAGGGGCTAGAAAGGGATCTCTGTATGACGTTAATGGAAAACACAAGAAAGCTTGTAATGCATGTGTCTTTAGAAAAGAAGAACCTCTGAAAAGTTTAAAGACCAGACCAGACCCGATCATTTCAGAAACGTTACTCACCTGCGACTGAAACATGCCTAATAAAGAGTAATGCCTCCACCAGCACCAATGACAGCTGTGATTCGATTTGGCATGGGCTGGACAAGTTTTGGATGTAGGCCACATCAATGTTCAGCCCATCTTGCATCCATGAATTGCAGTTGGGCCATATCTGGTAGTTGTTTTACTTGTTGTTCCAGTTAGTCCCACAGATTTCCAAGAGGATTCAAATATGCCGGTCAGTCCAGATGTGCGAATGCTGCTGAATGTTCATCATGCCAATCAGTCACATTTGCAGCCCTGTGAACGTGAGAACTGTCATCTTGGAATTTAGGGGTGGGAATGTTCTTCAGTAAGATGATAAGCAAAATGCAAAACCTGGTTGTCCAGCAGCTCAATGTAGGCACTCTGGTTCAAATTTACTGTCACCTCAACCAAACGACTCCCAGAACATCAGAGAGGGGACTCTAAAAGTTCTGAGGCCCCCTTTAAAACCATTTTGTTATTTGTTTGTTGTTGTTACTGAACAATAACGTGCTTAAGATGGTGTGACTTAGGCACTTCGGAAGACAACCTGGGAAACATACTGCTTTAAGGGAATGCTCTATTATTGAGCACAGTAGCCTGGGAGAACCGCCAGTCCGCATGGCCACGCCTCCTTCCCATCCATGGGTGACCATGCCAATAGTGTTATGCTATGTAGCCTCCCCTTTAAATGCTTTTGCTGGTGACCTAACAAAGTCTGAGCATAGTCCCTGGGCCAGCCAACCACCCCGTTTCCAATGGTCACTTCACAGCAAAGCTTTCGGAATGCCTGCTGTCCCACCGGGCGCCCCAAGTTCTCCCCTGGAGCTGCATCCTCTTCCTCGGGGTGCTCGGTCCTCCTACACAATGCACAGCAGACCTCCTTGCAGATTGCAGCATCAACCCATGTGCCAATGCCAGCAGCGGTCTGTAGTTGGCTCTCCACTTTCTTTGCAATCCTTCCCACTGTAGACGCCAGCAAGGGTACTGCACATGTGTGCTGGAGCCCAGACTCTCTGCCTCAGACCACCCTGCCACGGTCACCCACAGCGCAGCACAGAATAGCACAAGTAACACCTGTACACAGCCTTGAGCTAACAACATAAACTTGTTTAGAGTATAAGTCTCTCTTGCTGGAAATCTGACTCCGCGTGTGGCCTCAGACGTGGCCTTGGCCAAACAAACCAGTAGCAAGGCACTGCAGTATGATCTCCTGTATTGTTACTCTCGTTTCTTTACACTGAAATTGACTGATGGAAAACGTTGACCCTGTACATTGTAGAGAGAAGACATTCTCTCTCCATCATGTTCATTAGTAAGTTGAACAGCAACTGGTGGTTGTCATTTTTCTTTATTCAAATATACAGTGAGAATACCAGTTCATGAGCTCTGTATCCTGAGTCTAATTGAATACAAGTTATCCGATCACTGATCACATATTTGGAGCAAGGGACATGCATCCCTATTTATAATATCGTTGGTGTCCAAAGAAAACCAAGTCTCCAAAATGGCAACTTTACCGGAGAGTCCAAAAACCTCATTTAACTTTTAACTTGATGTCTGGTTCCGTTGACTTACGTTTTTTCCAAGCGATTTTGGGCCATTTCTGTTGGTCCATTCATGATTAAATTTTCACACAGTGTAAACAGCAGCAGCTGCGTTCAAATGGTGCGTAAAAGTAAAAATCGACAAAAATAAAGATAGATGTGTGTTTTTTTTGTTGTTTTTTTTTTCCTTAATTGGACAGCGATGATATATCTTATCATGCAAATGGCTTAATAATCACTGCAGTTAATTGAGATTTCTACTGTTTTATTGCTATTTATTGAATGAAGTAATCAAACGCAGTAAAGCAGTCATGATGTAGCGCAACACCTTGTAACAGGGCAACACCTGTGTTAGTGAGTCTGCACTCTGTAAAAGGCTTGACTTTCTAACAGCAGCTGCTTCTGTCATGACGGTCCCTCTCAACTCTTAACGGAGTTAGAGCAGAACACAGAGCGTCACAAAGTCTCACAAGTATCACATGAAACTCAGTCAGTGTGTGACTCAGACACACACACACACACACACACACACACACACACAGAATCTTGTGGTCTCTCCCACTCCTGCGGCTCTGTTCATGAGCTGAACTCTCTTCTTATTTTAATGTTCTTTATTTCTCAGCAATAACTTTATACTGAGCTGTAACTTCATAGCCTATTCTCCAGCTCTGCTCTTAGCCTGCAGCGTCCGCCGTTAAATGATGACCTGGATTTCTGGGGCTTCTTGTTGGGGTTAATGTGTTCTTCCAGGCTGGAGTGGTGGGTGAGAAAGTGTTGAAGTGGTTGTGAAAGAGCGTTTTCATGTAGAAGAACTCGGCACTCTTTGCTCCTGCTGCGTTTTCAGGAATCAGGCTCTTTAACCCACTCGCACTTCCAGCTTTTGTTCTCACAGTGGCATATACGTCTCACTCTCTTGCTCTCTCGCCTTTCGCTCTCTCGCTCCTTTTGCTCTCGCTATCTCTCCTTTCATTCTCACTCTCTCTCCTTTCATTCCCTCTTTCTCTCACTCTGTCTCTCTTTTTGCTCTGTCTGTCTCTGTCTCTTTTTGCTTTTACTCCCTCTCCTTTCATTCTAGCTCTCGCTCTTTCTCCTTTCATTCTCTTGCGCGC
>JAVGWN010003521.1:0-10245 GCA_034552555.1 Semaprochilodus insignis | reverse complement strand
TTAGGGCCCGACGCCTGAACCCCTGGTTTAGGGCCCGACGCCTGAACTCGGAGGTGATTCCGGTGTTTCTACACTTTACTGTATTTAAACTGATTTATTTTGGTTTCTATCCGTGTACCTCACTGTGTCTAACACGAGGCTGGAACCAGAACACACACGTCACATAACTGTAAATATAATTCCAGTGTGAACATTCCAGCACAGCGATAAAGCTGGAAAACCTAAACATTCAAATAAAACAGGAACTACAGTTCGATATAATAAACCTGTTTATATAAACATATAAAAACCCATATTATATAAACATTCAGGGTTTTCAGAACGAGGCTATTCATCTCACACTGAAGCTCATTATCACTAGAACTGTTTACCGGATATGAAACTAATAATGCTGAAGAATGAAACGGAGTTTTAGGGAAAAGGTTCCTGCATGGGGATTTTATTCCGACATTCCGCAGCTGAAAGAAACAGCGTCTGCGTCCGGAATCACCTACTTCCACACTACACAGTCCACGAAAGCAGCAGGCGGGAATGGCTAGCGGGCCCGAACACACAGTATTCATCAGGCAGGAGGCACAATTCCCCGGATGACCTGCTGAACCGGAAGACTTTTGAAAGTATGCGAGCGCAGAACACCTTACTATCCCACGACTCAGCCGGAGCAGCGGAGGAAGCGGGGTGTCGGTTGTGTACCAGTGTGAGTAAACACCAGGTAACGTGATGAGGTGCTGTGTGGAGAACCTGGAGCCCAGTCTGTCTGTGTTCTGAAGTGTTATCAGTGTAACCTGTGAGGGTTTAAGGCTAGCGGTGAAGCTGAGGTCATATTATGTTAGCTAGCTGGTTAGCCAGCCGAGCTACCTGCCGTACCGATAGTACAGCCCTGTATCTCATACGAACGGGGGACTGTTACAGCGGTGGTGGGACGTCTTACGTTAAAGGACGTTGGCAGGATGGTGGACGTGGTGCATCGGAGGATGTGCAGACACTACACACTCACGTACTGGAAGAGCCTCCAACAGTACCAGTCCAGCAGGGCACACCGGGTCCAGTCTAGTATGTATAGTCCAAGTAGGAGATTCGGGACGCAGCCAGCAGCAGCTTATCACTGGGTAATTGAATTTCCTTAATCAGAGCCGGTTGGCTGTAACACGATCATGTAAACCTGCTGATTCTAAAGGACTCCACCCACCCAAGCCACCGTCTGCTCTCACAGCTGCCAAGTGGGAGGAGGTTCCGAAGCATAAAGTCCAGAACCAGCCGCCTCCGAGACAGTTTCTCCCCCCGAGTCATCAGGCTACTGAACAGCCAGTAGTGCTGATGCATTGGTAAATGGACCTGGTTCAGCTCATCTCACCAAAATCATCTAAATGATGATCTCCATGGACAATCATCACTCTGCACTTCACATTTAGCATATTTATACTCACATATAGACTGACATACTGTTATATTCATCTATATTGTATATCTGTAGTGTATGTATATATATATATATATATCAATATTCTATGCCCTGTATATACCCTGCATCTCTCACCTACCTCAGCCTTACCATAGTGCTATATGTGTACATCTGGATATATCATAGATTTTATTCATAACTTTATATTACTGTTATATAAATATATATAATTTATAATGTATATTAGGATAACAGAGATTTTGTGTTATTAGTATTGTATATATTTATTGTCTATGTATATTTTTTGTATCTAAGTACTGTAAGGGACTTCGCACCTAAGTTTTTCACTCACCTTCACACCTGTGAAAATGTGACGTAACAATAAAAGTGATTTGATTTGATTTGCTGCGATTCCGGCTAGTTGGATTGGAAGTGCTCGGCAAAATGGGACAATCAGGAACTTGGACTAAGTGCCGTGTCTGTAGTGTGTTCTGTGATGCAGCAGGCTGTTTGGGTCTGATGTCTAGTTCGGCATCTGTATCAACACGTCGAATTTGATCGTCTTAAAACAACAGAAATTAACCCACAATTTAATGCCTCCTCAGGCGTTTAACACTGGGCGCTACCACTTCATCAGCTTCCGAGGGGGGGAACCAAATCCCTGCCGGACAGAAGCACAAATTAATCTACCCCTTACAAACAGACTGTCAGCATCACAGCTACGTACACCACAGGTGATGGGTACGCCACCTTAACAGGAACCCATATGACTACTGGGCAGGGCTCACATGACTACACGTACCACTATGTCAAGGGGGGGGGGGGTATATTGGCGCCAACCAATAGCATGAACACCCATCGTGGACCAAACGCCTTAAGACGCTCTAAACTAGACGTTATGGACCAAACGGCGTTCCACAACTATCCCCTCAATATCTACCTACTGTTACTGAGCTCGGCTAAGAGACTGTATCTGACACGTCTGGCTGATACCAGATTTGGTCAGTCCCGGTGCTGATCTGGTCCAGAGTGCCAGACTGCCAGACTGGAGCATCAATATTAGCAAACACTGGTAACATAATGTATCAGGACATTTATGAAAAACAGGATAACATTAGTTCTATTTTTATTATTCTAATATATTCTAAAGTTCTAATTATTATTATTATTAATAATTACTGAGTCTAACGCTCCTAATCCAGTACAGCTGATCCTCTTGCTCAGATTCTGAATGTTAATATTCCCAAAATAAAACCAGAAGTAAATGAATATTCAACATTAGGCTGGGATGTCTGAATTTGAATAGCCACGCCCCTTTTCAACTGATGCATGGGGATTTTATTCCGACGTTCGGCAGCTCGAAATCACCTACTTCCACACTACACAGTGCACGAAAGCAGTAGGTGGGAATGGCTAGTGGGTCCAAATACAGTAGTTAGTGGGTCCTAACTATCCCATGATTCATCTGGAGCAGCGGAGGAAGCGGGGAGTCGGTTGTGTACCAGTGTGAGTAAACTAGGTACTAGATAAGTAAGATTAGCAAACGCCGGTTACATAATGTATCAGGACATTTATGAAAAACAGGATAACATTAGTTATAATAATCAACATTTATTATTATTATTATTATTATTATTATTATTATTATTATTATTATTATTAATTACTGAGTCTAACGCTCCTAATCCAGTACAGCTGATCCTCTTGCTCAGATTTTGGATGTTAATATTCCCCCAAAAAAATAAAAACAGAAGTAAATGAATATTCAACATTAGGCTGGGCTGTCTGAATTTGAATAGCCACGCCCCTTTCCAGCTGATGTGGCACTCAGCTCTGGTTCTCTTCCTGGGTAAGGGGAGGATGGTGGTGAGTGAGCGTCGGTCTGACTCAGCAGACTTACACATCTGTATCCCATCACCAGAGTTACATCAGCATTCCTCAGATCTCATCCTAAAGCGCTGAACATCCGAACCGCAGCCTAAACCCACGCTCAGCTCTCATAGGGTGGACCACTCACAGGGGAACTCCACCCAAACAAACCTGCATACCTGAAGGGTTAAACTGAGCACACTGTGATGGTGTAATAAGGAGAGTTCAGTACCTAGAACAGACATATCGTGAACCTCAAACACTGTTGTTCCTCCTTCAAATACAAATCCTGCAATTCCAAAAGAAGACAGAAATCGGGCTGACTGCTAAATCCTAAACTTCCCCAACATTTACATACAACCACAACGGAGCTACAGAACCAGCATGGTGGACTATGTGGAGATATCCAGCGTTCCAGGCTGGGAAGGGGATGTCGGCACTCTTCATTCCCTTCCCAAGGAACCCGACTGTCAGCGGTACATGTTTGGTGTTCATCTCAAAACCAGGCTGAGGTTCTTCCTATTCACCAGCTTCCTAATCCAATGTTCCGTTCCACTTTAAATGCTGCAGCTTGTACAGGCGCCAGAATGTCCTGCAGCACCATTTTAAGGTGGAACAGAAAATTGCAGAACCACATCAACTGAACAAAGAACATGTGTTCTACGTAGAACAGAGAACCATTTAAACACTGAATGAATACATTGTATGGCTCCTTTAAGTTGTAAAGAGAGTCATTCAGAGTGGTTTAGTGTGAACCTCTGTTCTAGCTAAAGTCAGATCTGTTCACAGTGGTGGTGAAGGTAACCAGACGTCCCCCTCTAAAAGCTCCCTCACAGAAAGGTCCTACATGAGGTGGTTCTGAATACGCTGCCTGATGTCTGAGACGCTGTTTATGATAGTGTGGAGAAGATTTCAGCCTTAAACTCCATTCATGGTGGAGGGATACATGCTGCAGGGCGCCGTGAGGTCAAATAGTCCCCCAAAGAAACTTAGTATTTCCAGGTTTTCCAGATTTTCCATCATCAACATTCCATATACACTCAGAAGACACGTGTAGGTTCACTGTTGGTTTAGATGGTCAATAAAATGTCTGTGTGTGTGTGTTCTAGACATGGAGAACCCTGATTCCCATCACCACCACTGTACAGAACCATCTCACACCAAACCCGCTCTGAATTTCTGTCTGGCAGAAAAGAATTTGGGTGGAATTCCCCTTTAAGGGTACAAACAAACGGACCTAGATAAGAAACCACAGTGTGGAAGAAGTTGAGAATGACCAACACCCAGCTGGAGGCCTCCATACAGGCCTCACACAACACTATATCAGCTACATCTAAACCATAATTCGCTCTTTAAATCCCATTTATTCCGAGAAATGTGTTCTGGAATTCTCATTTAAGACAATCCGAGCCCTATAGGCCCTATAGGAGGAACTCCAGGCCTGGAGAGCAATGTTAAACATGTCTATTACTTAACCACACCTGCTTTTACTCTGAATGTTTATTTTATGCTTTAAAAATTCCATGTTTTATATGATTATATGTCTGGAATGTGTTTTTATTCCTCTTTTATTCCTCCAAGCTGCTCCATGTAGATTATAGCCGCATTCCCATGTATGGAAAGGGACACACACGCACATATATGCTAATTATTAGGACTGTAAATGTTATTATTAGTCTTATGATGGTTATTAACACGTGCACATTAAAGCTAACATCAAAGCAATACAGCATTAAAGCTCGGCCTGACTGTCTGCGCCACATCAGACAACAGGGAAACAGCGGGAAAACCGGGATATGTATCCAGTACTAAGGCTGAAATGGAGCTGCGGTTAATGAAAGGATGATTATTAGATCTTTATAGGGTTAACTGTGATGGGATATTAATCAGAGAGCTGTAATAATGAGCTCTATTCTGCTGTTAGGCTCGCTGGGTGTTCTGCGCTCCTGCCCTAATCCAGAACCTTCTCCACATCCAGCGACTCCATTCCTCCGTATTCCCGCTCGTACTCGCCGCTCATACTCACGCTTCTCTCCGGTTTCCCTCGGAAATCTTCGCTTGATGGATTATAAAGCCAATTTTCGCTGAAATCTCTTCGGGCTGAAATGGAGGGACGGCTATTCCTCAGCTCGCTCCCACTCTTCCTGCTCTCCCACTTCCTGCGTCTGGAGCTGCAGCGCCCCCAGCGGCGGAGTGAAGAACAGCACAGAGGCGCTGCTTTAAAGGAGCAGTGTGTAACTGGCAGAGTGCACTTCCTGGAGGAGGGAAACGCAGGCTGTGCTCGGTACGGGAGAACGAGGGAGGAATAAACGACACATAGAGTTTGGGAGTCTGCTCTGAGTGAGTGCGTGCAGTTTGGTGGCTGTAGGTTAAAGGAGATAACAGGGTTTGGGTGGGGCTGACAATGAACGGGACTCTATGGGACTCTAGCCCAATCAGGCCGAACATTCCAAAGCTGAAACGGTGTCGATATCTCGAAAACCGTGGGACGAATTAGCAGGCAAAAAACGTGTACAAAGCAACCACAATTATCAGGAATGGAAAATACACCCACCAGCCATAGCATTAACACCGCCTCCTCGTATCTACACTCACTGTCCACTGTATCAGCTCCACTGACCATACAGGACACTCTGTAGTTGTACAGGTCCAGACTGTAGTCCATCTGTTTCTCTGTATACTGTATTACCCTGTTCTTCAATGGTCAGGACCCCCACAGGACCACCACAGAGCAGGTATGATGTGGGTGGTGGATCATTCTCAGCACTGCAGTGACACAGACGTGGTGCTGGTGTGTTGGATCAGTGTGTGCTGTGCTGGTGTGAGTGGACCAGACATCCTGCCCACAGGACGCTGCCCACAGGACTCTGCCCACAGGATGCTGACCACAGGACGTTGCACACAGGACTCTGACCACAGGATGCTGACCACAGGATGCTGCACACAGGATGCTGCCCACAGGATGCTGACCACAGGACGCTGCCCACAGGACGCTGACCACAGGACGCTGACCACAGGACGCTGCCCAAAGGACACTGGCCACAGGACGCTGACCACAGGATGCTGCCCACAGGATGCTGCCCAAAGGACACTGGCCACAGGACTCTGTCCACAGGACGCCGCCCACAGGACGCTGCCCACAGGACGCAGCCCACAGGACGCAGCCCACAGGATGCTGAATAGTTTTGGTTGGTGGCCGATTCTCAGTCCAGCAGTGACACTGAGGTGTCCAGCAGCACTGCTGTGTCTGATCCACTCACACCAGCACCACACACACTAACACACCACCACCATGTCAGTGTCACTGCAGTGCTGAGAATGATCCACACCATACCTGCTCTGTGGTGGTCCTGGGGGGTCCTTCTCCTAACACTGTTAGCTGCCCAGATGTCGACCATATATCAGTCCATTGGCTTGATCAGGTCGGCAGTCTGCTGGTCCGCCCTCGGACCACCAGATCACTGTCCTGTGTACAAGATCTAAGTAGTTTTAATCTCTTTAAACAGATTTGAAATCTGTACAGCGTTTAACAGGGACTAGGCCTGATACCAAATGATTTAGCTGAAAATGTTGTTGTTGACACCCACCGACACACACGTCTGATAAACAGAAGCCCACTTTCCAATCCAAACCGGTCCAACGTTAAAGCTTCAGTCTAACACCAGCTTGTACATGTTCAACAGTGACTGACCTGAATTATTTTCTATTACATAGTCTCTCTCTTTCTCTACTGGCCATATTCTAGAAAGATAGATAGATAGACAGATAGATACATAGAAAGATAGATAGACAGCTAACTAAATAGTATGAGGACCGAGCTTGTGTACAAGGTCTCGCTGTAGACCAGCCAGTCAGAGGAACGCATGCATTTACTTAATTTTAATATTTAAATGTTTAATATGTATCTATTTGTGTTTATGCTAATATTTTGGTGCCTAGCTTGACTACTGTCTATTACAGAACAATGTATGGAACCAGAAGCATGTACTCGTGAGGCCTTGATTTCTTAACCTTCTGCCTGCTGCTATCATCATCACAGACCTTTCAGTCATAAATTTTAGAACCGCCTCTTAAACCACAGTATCATGTGATCATGACCTAATTATTTATGAGCTCACCAAAACAGGGACAACAGCTCGTTACATTCTAGAACCAGATCATAGAGAGGAAACGGACACAATGTAGAACCACATCAACCGAACAAAGAACATACCCTCTATCTAGAACATCAGAGAACAATTTAAATACTGAATAAACAGTAACAGTAACTATGGTAACTTTATAATCACATTAGAATAAAACAGACAGAGCCTTTAAGACTAATATATGTAAATGAGCTCTGTTCTGATTGGCTACCTTTTTTAAAAAAGCTGTCCAGACTGAAACACTCCTTGAAACTCCACTGTTAGTGATCAGGCCTTATGGTTATATAGGCCAAATATGCAGATGCATGCAAATTATATATATACAGTGAATAAGGTGCTTTTAATAGGCTAATAATTATTCAGCCAATTACACTATATTGCCAAAAGTATACACTCACTCAAAGCTGGGAACATGAAGTTGTCCAGAGTCTCTTGGTCTGCTGAAGCATTAAGAGTTCCTCTCACTAGAACTAAGGGTCCAGGCCAGATGGAGAAGTGCGATTGGTCACTCCAGAGAACACGTCTCCACTGCTCTAGAGTCCAGTGGCGGCGCTTTACACCACTGCATTCCACGCTCTGCATTGCGCTTGGTGATGTGAGGCTTGGATGCAGCTGCTCGGCCATGGAGACCCATTCCATGAAGCTCTCTACACACGGTTCTTGAGCTGATCTGAAGGACACATGAAGTTTGGAGGTCTGTAGTGATGGGCTCTGCAGAAAGTTGGTGACCTCTGTGCACTATGACCCTCAGCATCCGCTGACCCCGCTCTGTCATTGTACATGGTCTACCACTTCGGGACTGAGTTGCTGTCGTTCCCAATCGCTCCCACTGTGTTATAATCCCACTGACAGTCGACTGTGGAATATTTAGTAGGGAGGAAATTTCACGACTGGACTTGTAGCACAGGTGGCATCCTATCACGGTACCACGCTGGAATTCACTGAGCTCCTGAGAGCGACCCATTCTCTCACTAATGTCTGTAGGAGCAGTCTGCATGTCTAGGTGCTCGGTTTTATACACCTGTGGCCATGGAAGTGATTGGAACACCTGAGATCAGTGATTTGGATGGGGGAGTGAATACTTTTGGTGAAGGTTTTGCTTGATATCGGCCCTTTAAGAGCAGAAATGAGCACAAACAAACAAAATCACACACGGAACAACATTTAACGCAAAGACTTAGTCTTTTTATTGGCAGTGGAAAATAAGTTTCAGTATTTTTTTATTGAAAGGAAGCAATAAATAATACTGTGATAAAAAATAGCTCATAAGTACTCGGACTGTACAGAACTTCTGTTACAAGATCAGGAGATTTTTCTTTTAACGGAGAGACAGAAAACAACCAGAGAGAGAAAAACAGGGCATGATCGGTGCATAACAGACTACAAGTCACCAAAAACAGGAAAATAAAGAGCGGGTTTTCTTTCACGTTCGGAAGTTTCTGTCACAATTTCTCCAGGTCACAATGCAGTCCAGCCTTTGAAATGACTGAAGAAGACATGAAAATGGCAATGCTCACAAAGAGGCTGAAATTGCACGCGGAAATGTGAGGAATAAATAAAAACAAAGGGAAAAAAAAAACGAGTGGAGGAGATATAAGGCTCGATTAGTCGTAGGGGTTTAGGGGTAAAAATCGCGCCACTTTCGGACGCTGCAGTTTGAGCTTAGGCCACAGTGGGGTTGGTCCAGCGGAGAAGAAACAACACGCACACGTTCTTGTCCACACGTCGCAGGAGAAAAGGAATGGAAAAGGTTCAGCATTTCGAGGAACGCCAGCCTCTGCGTTTGTCTGGGGTTTGCTGAGAAGATGCATCCGAAAGTAGCCCTCGTCATCGCTACGCTTATGGCTTATAGAAGAGTTCTCGTTTTGGTATCGGAGGAGAGACAGAAAAAATAAGGGGGGGGGGGGGGGGTTTACAAGATCCATCCATCCATCCATCCATCCATCCATCATGTTACACAGTCCTCTAAAATCTGCACCAAACCTGATATTCAGATAATACAAGCCACACCCATCCAATCACAGAAATGCTTCTTAAGAACCGAAAAAGGGTGACGAATTAAGTTAAAATCACACTTAAGCTCAAATCTCACGACCGAGAGAAAATGAAACGACGTCGATATGAACAATTACAAGATGAGGATTATTATAAAAAGATTAGATAACGTCCGCAGATATAAATGTACAAACCTCAGACTCGTAATAATACATTCAGTTACACCTGATAAAGAGTTAAAACATGATGAGGACGCGAGAAAAGGATGAAAAGGAGGGAAAAACAAACGATATACATAAACCGAACTAAATAAATGAAATGTCCCATTGGTTTACATAAATAGAATAATCGATAAATCTAAAATATGTCCTCTAGGGTATCCGGAATCCTCCGTCTCAGAGTCCTTGCTGTCCGTTCGGCTCCCGGCCTGAAGGGGGCACCTCGCTTTCAGCGCCATTACCTATAGAGATAATGAGCATAAACTAAGAAGGGGGAGGAGAGAAAGACAGAAAGAGGAAAGGAATGGACGGAAAGACAGAAAAAGAAGAGAAGAGATGGCACAGTGGACGGAGGTGGAGAATGAATGAGACGGAGAAAAAGCAAGAGGAGACACTTTACATTAGCGCCATGAATGCTAAAGCACATTTATCAGCATTAAATGTTAGACGTTATTAAACAACAGTTAGAAGTGATCACAATAGAACGGGAGATATCGGTCCATAAACGCCCTCCATAAACGCTCCTATACGCTAGAACAGGAGACATCGGTCCATAAACGCCCTCGATAAACGCTCCTATACGCTAGAACAGGAGATATCGGTCCATAAACGCCCT
>JAVGWN010003520.1:0-10245 GCA_034552555.1 Semaprochilodus insignis | reverse complement strand
ACTTCTGTATGCACAGCTCAATAAATAGAATTGCAATCTGACACTTCCTTTTGGGTGCAACTATTCTTTTGACAATGAGTGTTTTTAAAGTAACATTCTTCAAGTACATTTAAAATTCATTTGCAGTACTGTGTGGAAATAAGAACATGCAATCAACAGTGTTACTGTAACAATTATTATTTATTTCTTTGTAAGAAAAATAAATAAATGCAGTAAATGCACATTAACATGTTCCACCTATGAAGTGTAAGGTAAGACAGTTTGAGGTGATGCAAATGTTTATTTCTTTTCTCATTAGGATAAAAACTTTGAGTTTCCAATTAATTTCACTTAGCTATGAAAAAATAGCTTATATGGAAAATATAGTCACCCATGTTTGAACTGAATAGGTCGGTCCACTGAATGGTCATATTTGTCCGACGCACGTGTTGGAGTCAGATGTGCTGTTTCTGGTTTCGTTCTGTGTGGAAAATGGCCATAAACCATATAAGCAAGTCTATTAAGAGATTACGTAACAACAGTGATGATAAGCCAACATTACTTGTTAGCTATATTAGCCTCATAGCTTCAGTGCCAAATAAAATAGCTGTAAAAATGAAGTTTTTGTAATGAATTATGTTTATTTTCTTGCTCTTGAGAAGACAGATCTAAAAAGTATAAACATACCCATGTTTGAACAAAATAGGCCGATCCATTGAATGGTCAGACGCAGAAGATGAACATGTTGGAGCTGGGGATGCGGTTTCTAACTGCATTCTGTGTGAAAAATAAAAGACAATTTAACATGTAACTCACAGTTACAAACAGTAATATCTGAGAAATATGTTGACAGAATAATGTCATAAAAGTGCTTAGGTATACTATTTTTGTTTATGCATTACACTAATAGGTATAAAATGTTATGGTCTGCATCTAGAGAGTGAGAATGCAACACTAAAACAATAAATGCTTATGTTTATTGCTGTTCACAGATAAATTAAAGGGGATTGGGTCTAATTAAAAGCTTGCTCAGTGAGAAACATAAACACACCCATGTTTGAACAGAATAGGTCGGTCCATTGAGTGGTCAGATGTGAGAGACGCACATGTTGGAGCTGGGGATGCGGTTTCTAACTGCATTCTGTGTGAAAAATAAAATAAAATTTAACATGTAACTCACAGTTACAAACAGTTATATCTGAGAAATATGTTGATAGAATAATGTCATAAAAGCGCTTAGGTATACTATTACGTCTTTTTGTTAATGCATTACACTAACAGTTATAAAATGTTATGATCTGTGGAATTTGAAGAAGAAATTATTTCATGATAGAACATAGTAACAATCTTTCTTGACTCATTTTGTACAGAATATTTAGTTTTCATCATATATCAGAATATCATATTAGATATAATATAGTACTTAACAGGTGCATAGAAGTACAGAATTCCACAAAAAGTCTTTGTCTAGTTTTATGGCTGTATATACAGTATAAGCACACGCTGCACCTAGAGAGTGAGAATGCAACACTAAAACAATAAATGCTTATGTTTATTTCTGTTCACAGATAAATTAAAGGGGATGGGTCTAATTAAAAGCTTGCACAGTGAGAAACATAAACACACCCATGTTTGAACAGAATAGGTCGGTCCATTGAGTGGTCAGATGTGAGAGACACACATTCTGGAGCTGTAGATGCTGTTTCTAACTTCATTCTGTGTGAAGAAGTAAAATGTTTAAAAAATACAACATAAAACAAACACAAAAGCTAAACTCTAATGATGTAGAAAAATAAAAATATATAAGAACAATATAAATAATGCCAAAACATCAGAGCTCTTTACACAGTTTATACTACATGCTTCAACAGTGTAACTTACAAATCAGTCTTGTGTTCCTCTGAATAAACAAATCAATAATAAGCCCTCAATGAACATCAGGCAGACCAAAATAAAGGAAGCCTTGTGCATATTTCATACTGTCAAAGAAAATGTTGGCATGCACTGAAAGCTTCTGTTCTATATTCTAAAACTGAATATATCACTGGTAAAAATGGGGACCTGCATACAAACCGTTTATTACATTATACGTTGGCAATTCAAATCTTTCACCATACACAGCGTCTCTTTAACGGACTTATAAATGCTATAAAATTCCCAGCATACTGTTGCATTTGACTTCTAGATGAAGCTGACTTTCTTATTCTGACAAGAACAAACAGTCGAATCTTCATATTGAATGGCCAAATCCGATTCAACTGGCAAAATTTGGGTACAGCCCTAGAATAGAGTCTGTTTTACTATATCAAGGTGAAGCCGACATTGATCATCGGTGCATTCTCTCACTGAATTCTTTCTGATGAAGACAATGTACCAGGTCAGGCCCCGTCAAACTAAAATAGCCCAAAAAATAACTAAACGGGAAAAGAGTGCAGTAGAAGCATCGTTGTAAAAATAACATGCTTCTAAAAATCTCCCATGGAAAGGAAGTTTTTTTTTTTACAATTACATGAGTGCCTGAAAGGGTGATATACATACTTACCATTCATTACACTTTACAGACATGTTGCTTTTTATTGCTTACAGGAATTACAAAACCATGTTAGAAACAACCAGAAACATGTGATCAATAAAATAAATTCAAAGATATTCATTAAAAAGCCTGAAATGAACCTGACATGTATTACATGCACAAAATGTACTATATTTAAACACTGATACATGCTGACATTGCACAATATGTGTTTCTCATAGTTTAACATGCCCTCCACATGACTCAGTGGTCTGATTTAAGAGTAAGGCATCTTTTGACCTCGCACTGAATCCTGGGAGATGTAGTACGCAGACGCAACTTTTTGCTTACACATATACGGAGACTCCAAAGAGAACAGGAAATCGAAGAGAAAATCGTGAATATACCAAGAATATCCGATATAAAGCCAACTTCACAGCAGTGGCTGGCACAAAAATGTCTCATAACAAAACTGAATCTGTTTGGCCCGCCCTGCAAAACCAATCTAATTAATGTATTTCCCCCGCACTGGTTAAATGTTTACTTGCAGCTAACATAAACACGAACTCGATATCGTTTAAACCGTGGACTCGTTTAAACCAAACATTGTTGGTGTTTGCGTGAGCTATAAAACACGGACTACATCGTATTACATAAACCAACATGATAGATTTGAAAAAAAGAGATACGTACCATGGCCGTACAATGGCCAGGACAACAGTGCAGCACCACACCTCGTCTCACTCTCTCGGTAAGTTTCACTTTCTTTTTTCCCCAGTCTATTATCCAACAGCACCACAGTGTGAGCCAGAGAGGCAGTGCAACTCACTGTGTTTAGTACAGCGTGCTACATATTCCATCTCTGGGTGTTTGTCAACTAAAACCTACACTTTAATATGCTTCACATATAAACCTCTGCCCTTCTGCCCATTTATGTAACTAAAGAGGCACATCATCTAAATGTCTTTTTTTAAATACTTTAATCGTTCCTCCAGCCATTTATCCTCCAGCTCCTCGGCCACAACCATCTGACCATCATCAGTAATTTCCTACGAGATAACCACTATTACATTACAGGCTGCTTAATTGCACAGATTTCACATTTTGCACATATTCTGGTGATTGAATGCATCATGTCTATATAAGGCCCAGTATTATTATGTTTATACTGCATTATGTACACTATGTGTATGATACATGTTTACTTAATAAGGAGACTTGAGTCTATAATGGTTGCTTTTGCCCAGTACTGTCATTTGCACTAATATCGGATACTGTACATATAGTCCTATGCCTTTCAGACAGCGTTAGATACAGATGCACACAGATTGTATTTTATAAGACATTTTTATTGTAGATTTCTTTATATATGTATTTATTCTTCTTTTGTGTGTCTTTATTTAGTACTTAGTATTTATAGTGTAATTGTTAGTACTGTTTTTTCTTGTCTTGCTTTCACACCGAAGGAGTAAGATGCAGGAGACTGAAGGCTGGAGATGTTGGAGTAGTTTATTTCAAGGCGATTGCAGTTCACTCACAGCTCTGTCTTGTCCAAAGACAAGTATCTGTCACAGGGTTTTTATAGACTGTTTCACCATACCCTTAATGCACAAAGAGTCGTTGTCTGGTTTTACCAGATAGTCAACTCTCCTCCAAATGATGTTTGACCTATAACCTGTAGAACCCATATGGCAACATTCTCCCAGAGACTCCGCTCCATCGTAAATGCATAAAATTCAAGTTCTGTTGTGGTAATGCAGTTGTTCCCCACATGGTAAATTTATACACACTTGTATACATATACACAAAAAAACTGATAGCCAACAAGGGTGAAGAGAATCATGGCTGCAACTTCATACAGCCAGACAGCACAGAGTAAATAATAGTAATAACACATTTAATCACTAAAGCTTTACGCTGGTGGAACCAATACCAATACAGGAAAATGACCTATAAAAGTGTGATGTAAATACATAGATTTTAAGTCTGTAGGGTGGGACCCCTAGTTAGGAAACTGCAGGGGGCTTTGGGTGACGGGGAGAGATGCGCTGTTTACATTTTNTCAGTCAAAATCTCTAGAAAATCATCTATCATTTCGACAAATTAAATTTAAAAAAAGAAAAAAAATGTTTTGTCTGGGTGTCATGTAGCAAAAAAGCCATTATTACGACATAATCTGTCAAAATCTAAAAAAAAAAACACTAGAGAAATAGTTAAGAGAAAAATCTAGAGAAAAACCGACATTCTGACACAATCTGTCAAAATCTCAAGACACTAAAATATTACTTAGACATAATCGGTCAAATCTCAAGAAAATAAAGTATTTAACACTGATTTACAGGGGGAGGAAAACACAGCATTCAGTTTATTTGTAGAATGCTGTGTGAATCTATTGCTTAAATAAGAACTATATGAATCCGAAGACTAAATCTGCCTGACCTGGTGGATCCATGAACTTGTCACCTTTGAAAGAGATGTGCTGCTCTGTCTGAGAACCTGAAAGAAAGCCCAAACAGTGGACTTGTCTTCTTAAGAATGATTCATTATCCCAACACAGGCCTGCAGGTCTGAATTCCAAGAAGCTGATCTAAATCATCTCTGACGTAATCTTAATGATCAGCCCTTCTATAATTTTCCACAACTTAGATTTTACCCCTTAGAGTAGATGCTGTTAATGATGTTAATTTGCACTGATAAAACCAGAAATGAATGACTGACCAACTACAACATGCAGCATGTAACTAGTAAATGCTAAATGCTAATGAATGCCTTGTTCTGAACCTGTAAAATAGACAATATAGATATATGAGCAAAACTGTGTTAATTCTCTTATTAGGAGTTATGATTACAATCACAATCTCACTAACATGTGAATACAAGAAATACACACTGCATTTGGTGCAAAGTGAGTGTTATTTTATAAGGTACACCTTTAAAAGGATGATGCTTTAAGGGTTCTTTAAGGGAATGGCTCCATTTAGAACCATGAGTTCTATATAGAATTATTTCACGTTTAAATGTTTCTTTGGATGGTGAAATTGTTCCTTAGGTTGATATGTTTGTAAATGGTTCTACCATACATTGTCTATCCACCTGAATAGCTATTTCTTATATATTTTTTTATTATATGTAATGTTAATGATGGTAAATCTGAAGTAATACATGACTATTGATGACTATTTTGCCATGGAGAACATAATTTTTGTATCCCTCCACCATGAACAGATCAGAATATACATTTAGGCCACAACTTTCATAAATCTATCACAAAATCTCTCAGACATCAGGCAGTGTATGTGTAACACGTTTTCTGTACTAACTTTCTGTGAGCTTTTAGAAATAAAATCCATTTTAAGCATGAAATTATTCTGTTTAGAACACATGCTTTTAAATAGAACCATTGGCTTCACTAAAGAACACTTGAAGAACCATCTTTTAAAAATAGTAACCTCTAAAATCAGCCATTTGTCACGTGTGATAACATTCATTTCGATTCACAGCAGCCAGGGGGTTGGACGGTCCCAGTACTACAAGAAACTTCATTTCCCATGATGCTTTGTAACAGGAAGCGGGTGGAGTTTTGGGTTTGCCAGGGAAGCCAATTTGGTCGCTCTCTTTTCTCTCCGCATAGCAGCACGGTAGTTGTTTTTGTCTGGAATTGTTGGCAGTACGTTGTTTTCTCCTGTTTCTAACCTAATCCATGTAACTGGATACTGTGTACCCGAATAAGGAATTGTATGAACATTCACGTCTGTTTCCTCTGTGTTAATCAGACTCTAGCTGTGTTCCAATTCAGGGGTTGTATCCTTCCGAATGACTATAAATATATGTCCTTCGAAGGCTTCTTAGACCGCGAAGACTGAACGTTGACGGCCTAGTCGCAGCTCTAGGACGCAACAAGTCTTCAAATACAGCATCCGAATGATGCAGCCCCGAATTGGGACGCAACCACAGTGCGGCGCTCCTCAGATCCTGAAACTAGTTCTACTCTTCGTTTTGAGTTATTAACTGAATAATAACTGCTGGACTATAGTGGAGTCAGGTACCACCTCAGGGACGGTCTGGTACCTTATGTATATCTTTAGTACCTTAGTTATTTTCCTGTAGGATCTTTATGGGCGGTGTTACAGGCAGGAAGTTCAACACCACATCACTCGTGACACTCAGCTGGTAGACTGACCAAATTTACTGCGCTTTTAATCTGCTTTACCATCTAACTGCAGTTTCAGGGTTCTATAGCCTAGTGAATAAAGCAGTCAATATTCTGAGATAAAAGACATCATTTCGATATGACAGACGCAATATGGAAAAATCATTCTGACAAGTAAAAATAAAAATATTACTTATATATAATATTGGTCAAAATCTCGAGAAAACCCCGAAAAAATATTTAGACAAATTAAAATAAAAAAATATATAAAAAAGAAACTATTGTCTGTGTCATGTAGCAAAAAAAGCCATTATTATGACATAATCAGAAAAATACAGTATTATTTAATTACAGTCTGTCAAAATCTTAAGAAAATTACAACACTTCAACACAACCGGTCCAATCTTGAGAAAAAACAGACATTATTCAGACACAATCTGTCAAAATCTCGAGAAAATAAAATATTCCTTAGACAAAATTGGTCAAATCTCAAGAAAAAAAAGACGTTATTTGTACATAATCAGTCAAGTTCTCAAGAAAAGCAGGCCATATTTCGACAAAGCCACCCAAAGAAATATTAACTTAAATGTATTTATCTATTTTTAAATTTAAAGGTCTTTGATCTTTTAACAAAATACAAACATTTAATTGGAACCACTTGTATAATAGGGTAAATAAACTGTGCCCTCAAAATAACTCAACACGCAGCCATTAATCTCTAAACCACTGGCAACGAAAGTGAGTACACCCCTAAATGAAAATGGCCAAATTGTGCCCAAAGTGTCAATATTTTTTGTAGCCCCCATTATTTTCCAGAACTGCCTTAACACTCTTGGGCATGTAGTTCACTAGAGCTTCACAGGTTGCCACTGGAATCCTCTTCCACTCCTTCATGACAACATCACAGAGCTGGTGGATGTTAGAGACCTTGCACTCCTCCACCTTCCATTTGAGGATGCCCCACAGATGCTCCATAGGGTTTAGGTCTGGAGACATGCTTGGCCTGTCCACCACCTTTACCCTCAATTTCTTTAGCAAGGCAGTGGTCATCTTGGAGGTGTGGTTATCAAGTTGGAATATTGCCCTGCGGCCCAGTTTCCGAAGGGTGGGGATCATGCTCTGCTTCAGTATGTCACAGTACATGTTGGCATCCATGGTTCCCTCACAACCGGCAGCACTTATGCAGCCCCAAACCATGACACTCCCACCACCATGCCTGACTGTAGGCAAGACACACTTGTCTTTGTACTCCTCACATGGTTGCCGCCACACACGCTTGTATACAGTAAAGTGTAGTAGCATACAGTAAAGTGTAGTAGTGCAAATAAATAAACCTCTGATTTAATCGAAGATTCAACATGGGATTCAGTCCTCATCTGTCCTCTTCCGGCCCCTCTCTCTTCCGGAAGAGTTAAAGAGCCTGATGGCTCTCGGGACAAAGGATCTCCCGAGTCTGTCTGTGGAGCTGCTCTGTGACAGTAACGTGCCACTGAACTTGCTCCTTTTGTCCATGATGATGGTGTGCAGTGGGTGCCCATCATCATCCATAATGGACAGCGGTTTGTGCAGTGTCCTCCTCTCTGCCACCTTCACCACAGAGTCCAGCTCCACACCAACAACTGACCCTGCTCGCCTGACCAGCTTGTCGAGTCGCATCTCGTCTCTCTTCTGCTTCCTCCCCAGCACACCACAGCATAGAAGAGACAGCTTGACACTACAGTCTGATAGAACATCCGCAGGAGCTTCCTACAGGTGTTAAAGGACCCCAGCCTCCTCAGAAAGTAGAGCTGGCTCTGCCCCTTTCTGTACAGGATGTCTGTGTTGGCTGACCAGTCCAACCAGTCCAACCTATCATCCGAGATACCTATAGGTCTTAACCATCTCTACTTCAACCCCCTCAATAGAGACTGGCTGTGTGAGTGGTCTGGCCCTGCGCAAGTCCACCATGTCTCAGCTTTACTGAAGATATTAAAGGCTTTTTTAATGATATTACATAAACAATGGACAGAACTCAACGATGCACAAGTTTATATATGAAACATTAAAGTGTATGTTTAGTTTACAAAGACGGAGAGAAGGAAATGTAGTGTGTTGTGTTGAATGCAGTGAGTTCCCACACTGCCTCTCTAGCGCCACACTGTACTCAGGCGGAAGTCGGTGCAACAGCCAATAGAATGAAAGTGAAACTTCAGAAATGAGGTGAGGCCTGCTGCAACTGGGTCGTCCCTGCCACGGTCAGTAGAAATCATTAATTTCTAGCTTTAAATCTTTCACAAGTATTGTCTCAGAATATACAATATGATAGTCCGCGTATCGTAACCTAAACCAACACCAAAAATGGTGGGTTTAAACGAGTCCCGGCTAAAAACGGCGTCGAGATCAGGCGAATTGTTTTTTAGCTTAGCTTTGAGGGAGTTAGCCAGTTGTGCTAGCGAAGTTATATAACCGGTGTGGCAGAAATACATTAAATATCCTGTTTTTTACACGCGGATAAACTTAATGATTTTATAAGCGGTCATTTGTCAGGTTGGGCCAAGTACTGCTGCTGCAAATATGGCTGTATGTTGAAGATTTGTGGAATTAAAAACAAAACGTCTAAAATGCTGTAAACACACCGTCTAAGGCAAAAAAACAGATAATAACCCGAAACATGTCCGAATGTTCGTCGATAAGAAATGCCTTACCGACAGTAGCTCAGCAAAGAATTCTGAAAAGAACACTGAAATTAAGATGTTGCTGGTTTTATTTAACAAAGACTAAAACCAAAAAGGCTTCTTCAGATATTCCTTTATGTGACTGTTTGGTGACTCTTTGCTTGAAAAACAATAAAAACATGTGTATTAGATATTCTGACCTAAAAGTGAAGGGGTACAAGCTTTAGCATTTAGCACATACATATACCGCGAAAGGTTTTTTTCGCGTAACACTGAGTCAGTAAGTAAATGCAAGATGAGCTATTGGAAACTGACACAAACAGAGCGCTGTGTCGTCGTTTTGTAGGCGGTACCATGTTCATATGCTGTTTAAGGATATTCCGGAAATTCAAAGTGCTTTACAAATGAGCAAATACAAAGCTAATTCATATTAAAATGTAGAAAGGTATAGATAAATAGAAACATTAATCAGACATGATTAAAACAATGCATTTTAAAGAGGGTATGTAAAAAGTCAATGTGCTTTGCCTGTGTGGTACTGTTTCCCTGTTTACAGAATGAGGGCACATAAAGAAAAAGGTTTCCCTCTAAAGTAACCTGGTTTATAACGCAGTAATCTGTTTCTCATCTGATTCTCACTCAAACACCACAGATATTTCAAATTTCAGGTTGTTCAGACTCCTAATATCACCCAAGGTTGATGCGGTCTTAAGGACAGTCGTCGTAATGGTCTGCATGCATGTCGACCTGCTTGACTGTGCAGCCGTCTGCTTGGCTGGCACTAACAGGATGACTCATGGAGGGCATTACTGCTCGCTGAATGTCTGTAATTGTGGCTGTTGGGTTGAGTCAGAATGGATTACATGCTCAACAGGGCAACCTTACAGCGATACAGGTACAGCAATACAGGTACAGCGATACAGGTACAGCGATACAGGTACAGCGATACA